>MU106539.1:0-32688 GCA_012274485.2 Sinapis alba
AGCATTTTATTCATTCAGATTCAAAAAACTGAACCGAAATCAATTTAAAAGTACAAGTTTAGGTTTGGTCCGAATCTATACTAAAGTATTTTCTGAGTTTTTTTTCTTTAGATTCGTAGGTTTCAGTTCGAATTTGAGTTTGGATCCTACCCGAGACCCGTAAAAAAACCCAAAAATACTTGTAACAGATATTTGAATTTTTTTGGTGTAAGTCAATTTTTCAGATATTTTTGAATTTTAGTTATTTTAGGGTTTTTGGTTCAGTTTGGATACCCCAGATCTTTTTCAAATTCTTTTCATGTCTTAAATACCTGAACCAATTCGAATATGAAATATATCTGAAAATTATAGATATTTTAACGAGCATTTGATTTATGATCCAAACCGATTTAGATTCAAGAGAAATTGATTCAAATCTAAATCAAAAATTTCTAAATATCTACTTAGGTTTAAATGCCTAATACCCGAAAATCTCAGTTTCAATAAGAACCGACTCGAATCCGATCTAAGAATCTGAAAGTCCATGCCTAATTGCAATTTAGTAAAACATATGAACTAAAGCCGAGTTGGAAATTTTTGATTGGAAAAAAGAGATAAATTGAAATTATGCAAACAAAAGTGTGATATTAACAACAAAAGAAAAGAAACAAAAAGTTGTTAATATCACAAAATATGAAAGACACTGAAATTTATGGTGATAAATAAAATGTGATGGTCTTTTGGACGTTATGAATTATATCATCCTAAAGAGAAAACGTGATATTTCCTTGTAATGAGATTGCAGGGTAAACTTTCAAAACTTGTATTATTTTGAGAACCTTGTGAGCGGTTAGAGTATTTGTAGAAATATTTGTAAGTTTTGTCTTTACGTTTCTTGTACGTTGTCGACAAAAAAAAAGGTTTTTTGTAATTTATATTTTTAAGATATCTAATTAAAAAGGTTCTTAACAAAAGAAACTTAATTGGTTTCTTAGAGCATGATTATCCGGAGTTTCTTAAGGTGATGTTCTTAGCGGAAGTTAAGAAATTGTTTCTTAACTTCCGTTAAGAACCCCACCTTAAGAAACTTCGGACAATCATAGTCTTATACATCACAAAAACTTTATAGTTCTTAAAATGATAATTTCAACATCAGAGCACTCACATATGTGCTTACTTTCAGATAAGATCAAACGAGAAGAATGGAGAACTTTGGAGAAGTTGTACTTGTTAAACATATAGTTCTGAATAAAGCAACTATCCGATAGTGAAAACCAAAGATGATTGTGGCCATCAAAAATATTGATAAAGACGATTGGACTGCAGTTGAAGAAGGTTAGAATTGACCAACTAAAACTGACAAAGATGGTAAAAGAGATTCCAAAACTAATGAAGGAATGGACTGAAGAAGACAAGACCGTAGTTAAGTGGAATTCTAAACCTCTTAGTGAATTTTTTATATGTGGAGATCTAACCATTTGAGCTAATTCAGAATTGCAAATCCAATAAAATATCAAGATAGATTCTTAAAATGTTTTGAAAAGAATTCGATACTGTCAAAAGAAGTCGTCCATCTTGATTCTTGACATCAAAATTTTAATTATAGTGATGGAAGAAAATGAGCTGGTGGAAAAGTTCAATACCAAAATATGTACAATTTGCCAATGAAGCAAATTGTTTAGAAACGGCCTGATAAAATCGTTCGAAACAAAGCTAAAATGCATTAAATTCCATTTCACCATGATACTAATAGATCCCAAAAGGTTATAAAACGTTTTTAACACCATACCTTCAACTCCACATTAGTTCAAGAACAAGTAAACTTTTAACTCGAGAGGGAAGAAAATATACAACGACATCAAATCACGCATGTCCACATTCCGTTCATCTTCTTCCCTTTTTACAACCACAGTCAGAGGAACACTCTTCGCCTCTTCGGACACCGTACAGGAAAAGTCAATTTATGCATCCAAACACCAAGAAAATCGACAAACGGAAGCGTTGTGTAATAATCTTGGGAAGGTGAGACTCTGTTTTGTAATAGAAAGAGAATTAGGTCTGCGAGAAAACGCCGTGTTGTCGTCGGACCTGGAGTCGTAACTGGGTTGATGTATTTGAGAGCTAGTTTCAAAAGAGTTTATAACTGATCCAGCTTGGACAAGAACTCAGTTTCTTCTTCGTCCCATCACCGAAGAGATGATCGTACATATAAGTAACACTTCTGTTTTTAAGCTTCTTTCCCTTTTTTTTTGTTCTTTGGTCGAGAGAGCGTAACTTCTTTTATACTCATTTTCATTCGCTTTGCATGTCTACATACCAATTCGACTTTCATTGTTTCTTTATTACATAAACAATTAATGGTCTTACCTCAAAATGTCCAAAGACAAAAATGAGGATAAAACTCGACAAAAATCGATAGGTACAAATATTCAAAGTTTATTAAATTAGATTTTTTTATAACTTAATAATTTAACAATAATTATGGCAACAAAATGATTTTGATTATCCCAAACCTTTTTTTATTATATAATAAAAACAAATGACCTCAAAAACATACATGTAAAACTGCAATACATGATCCTTCCGAAACAAAAACAAAGAAAAAAGTTAAAGACTCGCAGAAAATAAATTATCATTTTCTTAATGATAACTATGGAAGTAGGAAAACAAATCGGATCACATAGTTTAGGCGCCAAAACCATATAACTAAGAACACACTAACCATTCGTAGAAGCTTAGGAGTCAGGAGCAATGAGTGGAACCTTACCAGAGATTGATAAACCATAGCCTTTAAGACCAACGTAATGAGCTGGATTATTCGTCATCACCTTCATCGTTCTAACTCCTAGATCCCTCAGAATCTGCATCAACCAATCTTTAATTTTCAGCTCTTTTGCAGATATAACATGCAGTAATAAGATTCCTATTTCTGTTTGATTACTTGTGCTCCAATGCCGTATTCTCTTGAAGCAACGGGGAATGAAACACCCTCGGTTTGATCAGAAGTGTTGTCGTAAGTACGAGGCTTGTGGGTTAGATCAATGCCTTTAGCTTCAGGACCACGCAAGTAAACAAACACACCTCTCCCAGTTTCTTCAATCTGTCTCATAGCGATTGCTAACTGTTTTCCACCAGAGCCATTTCCGAATATATCATCTGTGATACATTCCGCATGTACTCTCACCAGAACATCCTTCCCATCTCCAACTTCTCCCTGTGATTTTTTTCTTTATCAAAGTTTTTACTATAAGATACAAAGGGATAAGTTTCAAGTTAGGGGTGTTGTTTTATTACTTTGACCATCGCAATGTGCTCAACTCCATCAAGTAATGACTTGAAGCAATATGCTTTAAAGGGTCCCCACATTGTCGGTATAGGCGCCACCGCAGTAAACTCGACCAGTCTCTCTCTTTTCCTTCGGTATCTACCAAACAAAGAGGAAGGAACATGAATAATTTTAGAAACTGAGAGTTGTTTCTTGAAGTGTTTTTTTAATTGTACCTAATAAGATCGGCGATTGAGATGATTTTCAAGTTGTTCTCTTGAGCAAATTGGCGGAGTCTTGGTAATCTAGCCATGGAACCATCATCATCAACAATCTCACACAAAACCGAAACAGGTTCTAAACCAGCTAAAACAGTTAGATCAACAGAGGCTTCTGTATGCCCAGCTCTTTTAAGAACACCGCCTTCTCGGTATCTCAAAGGAAATATATGACCAGGACGATTGAAATCTTGAGGCTTTGAATCATTTGATGCAAGAGCTAATATTGTTTGTGCCCTGTCACGAGCTGAGACACCTGTGGACGTTCCGTTCTTAGCATCCTGACAAACATTCTTTTCCATTAGAACACTAAACGAGTAATAACAAAAAAAAAAGAAGGTTTGTACATTACCACAGAAACAGTGAAGGCGGTGCGGAGTTTCTCCTCGTTCTCCTTTCGGGTGACCATTAAAGGAAGCTCTAACCTCTCCAAGTCTTCTCCTTTCATGCTAACACATACGATTCCAGTCCCATGTTTCACTACAAAAGCCATAGCTTCAGGTGTTACCAACGATGCAGCCATGATCAAATCTCCTTCATTCTCTCTATCCTCATCATCCACAACAATTACCAACTGGAAACAAAAGACAAAAACTTTCACTTAATCTCCTTCTAAGCCAAACACTTGTGTGCTAAAAAAAAAACAAACACAAACCTTGCCCTGACGAATATCCTCAATAGCTTGTGGAATAGAGGCAAATCCAGCAGTAGGACGATCTAGATCAAACTCTTCATCATCAACTTCAGATGAAACCATTGTCGTGGGAATCATTTCTGCTGCTAATGTTCCGAAAGAAACCAAATCCGGCTGCAACTCGATCCCCATTGATCCATTACTCTTAGAGGAGGAAGACAACACATCTCCTTCCTCAGACATCACTCCCATTCTAACATTGAATCTCTTTGGTATGATCTTAGGACACATCCTAAACTGTCTTGTCCTCGTAACATCACTGACGAAAAATCATCAGACACACATGTTCATCAAGGTCTAAACCTAAAAAGCGCGTTTAAGTTGCAGAAACGTAAACGCGCACACAGCTAAGAGACAGCGATTCAAATGATCGCGATTCAATCAATCAAACAGCCAAACCTTATCGGAACTATCAATTCAAATTGAGGCACGCAAGCAACGACTATGTAACACAAACGCGCACACAGCTAAGAGATAGCGATTCAACCAATCAATTCAAATTGAGAGACACGCGCACGCAAGCAGGGTAGGTGAAATTAAAGAGAGAAAGAGTCAATTGAAATTACCGCGAGGGAAGAAGATGCGTTGAGTCGCATCGTAGATTGAGGGACGCCATTCTCATGTTTCGTCCAGAGATAGACGACGAAGAGAGCGAAGCGAAGCACCGCCACAAAACTACTGCTGAGCTTGCCGGTGGTGATCTTTCTCTGCTGATGTGGCAGTTCTGTAAGATATTTTTTGTTCTTTTTTTAATGGATAAGCACGAAGGACTCACTCCTCGGTAACGGCGTCGTTTTTCCAATTTAATACGCTGTTGTATTAGGTGGAAACACTGTTTTTTGTTTTTAAAATACCTAAATTGCATAAGACTTTCGACTATACATTTTATTTAAAATGGAGACAAATAGGAAAGTTAAGTTTTATAGTTAGTCAATTTGTAAAAGAATGTGAAAGTAATGGATTATTTTTGTTTAAATGTGTTTTTCAAATACTGTAGACTTTTCAAAATAATATTTTAAAGTAATATTATTCATTTATCACACATTAACAACTGTAAATCGTTAAAAATGTTTTATTTTATATCAGTAATTTATATATAAAATTATTTACTATAGTATAGTTAATTTAAATAATTTTTTTTTAAATTTGATCATAAATATTTTTTAAAAAAATTGTTATAATTTGAGTAGTTGATAATTATTAGTTTATTTTATTCAGTTAAGTTTAAAAAATAATTTTAAATCAATTAATATTAATTATCAAACATATTTTGTATAATCATTTATACTAATTAATTATAACATTATAGAAAATTATAAAATACTTCATATTTTTATTCATTAATCATTTATTTATAAACTATATAAAACATAATTTAAAAAGTAATTGCTAAAATTTAATATAATATTTCTATTATAAATTATCACTCAAATAACTTTATTTTCCTGTATAAATCACAATATTAAATAAAATATTATAATAATAATATAATTTAAAAAGTAATTGCCAAAAATATTTTTTTTAAAAATTAACCAAAAGTAACCTTTAAAAAACTAAAAAATATTAATAATTTATATCTTATGAACTCAATATATTTAAAAAGAAAATAAATTATATATAACTAATTTAGTGTAATTGTCAATACATAGTATTATAAAAAATTAATGTAATTATTACAAAAATATAAAAATAAATTTACAAAATAGTTTTAATAATAATATAAAAATAAATTTATATTTAATTTTATATTTGATAAAAATATTATATTTTTGTAAAAAAATTATATCCGCAAAATCACTGATATACATATGTGAATTCAGTGATGCGTAATTGAGATATGGTTTAAAATTTAGGAAGATGTATTGAATCTGAAATTTTAAATATTTTTAGTGAGCTTTTATATAATTATAGGAAAATATGAGAATTTGGTATGAATTTTGTTAAATAATTCTAGATTTTATATAAAATTATGAAATTTTTATTTTTATAACTAAAAAAATCATTTCAAATATTTTAGAAATAATTGAAGTATTTTATATAAAATATTTTGTGAAATGACAAGTTTAATAATACTATATTTTAACATATTTTTAAAAAATCAAGTTTGAATAAACTTACTAGTCGAAAGAATCGAAGAACTAAACTTTTTTAATTAAATAAAATTAAAAAGCAATAAAAATTTCACTCTTGTTGCTGTCACCGAGGGGCAACAGCTCTTGTCTCCTTTTGCATTGCCACGAAAGTCATCATCCCATAACTTAATTTAATAATTTCTAGAAGGATTAGGGACAAATAAAAATCATATAATCCAATTATTACAGCTTTAAAAAGGGATGATTAGATTACCATGCAAATAAGACAGATTATCCCTAAACCCAATGAATGTGAGTTTTTCTATTTTGACTGAAGTAACTAATTAGGTTTACGACGAAACTTCGATGAAAGTCGTATGTACGGTTTGGAGGGAGATTGGAATCCTATGGATGAAGACATGGTCTCTGCGGATCCCATTAAATTTCATTCGACGGAGGAACCTTATAAAAAGCGTATTGACTCTGCTCAAAAAAAGACAGGGTTGACTGACGCTATTCAAACAGGTACAGGTCAACTAAACGGTATTCCGGTAGCTCTTGGTGATCCGCCAAAAAAATATTTATTTATTTGAGCATATAAAACAAAAAAAACTTGAAGAACTCTGATACCAAAACTTCTACAGTGTATAGAGTTCTAAAAACATTAAACTGTTGTTCATAGGTATGAATCATATATTTGTATCATAAGTAACTAAACTATTCATGCTTCGATCACAGTTTTTCTGTAAACTGTTGTGATGTTCTCATCTAAAAATCTAAAAATTAAATACAGTAGCGTGTTGGAAAATTCCTTTGTACGTAGAGCTTGAGTCGAGCTGAGTAAGCCGAGCCGTCATTCTCCCTTGATTTTTCAAATTAATTTTTACTCTTTTTGCTCAGTCGAGTTCCAGTGATACCGGAAGAAGCCTCGAGGTAACTGGGTATAGCCGGTGGACCCCTCAATTTGTTGGATTTTTTGGTTTAACATTTCATTTACCAAAAAAAAACCAACAATATCTACTTACTCAACCATGGTTACATTCTAACCCAAGCTGAGTTTATTTAATGAGAGAGAAAGTCTGAAACCAAAGCTTGTTCATATGGAAAACAAAGAACACTCTCTCTCTCTATCTCTGAATAGAATCTCCCCCCATTGTTTTGATTTCTCTTTTCCTTCAAAGTATACTGTTTTTTCTTGATGAGTTATAAGAGAGACAAGATCATCAAGTACTAGATGCATTAATCTGAGAGCTAAACAAACAAAAAAATCATTATTTTGAAGTACTTAAAAAGTTTTTTTGAAAAGACCCTTTTGTAGTGTTGTTTGATGATGAAGAGATTAACCAGTTCAGATTCAGTTGGTGGTCTCATCTCCTTATGTCCCACTACTTCTACAGGTTCTTAATCTTATACCAATGTTTTGAACTTAATTTTCCAAACAAGCCCTTTAAATTTCATAATTTTAACCTGAATTTTGGCAAACAGATCAGCAGAGTCCAAGAAGATACAAGAGAGAATTTCAGTCGATGCTTGAAGGTTACGAGGAGGAGGAAGAAGAAGAAGAAGAAGCCATAATTGAGGAAAGAGGACAAACCGGTTTAGCTGAGAAGAAGAGACGGTTAAGCATTAACCAAGTGAAAGCCTTGGAGAAGAATTTCGAGTTAGAGAACAAGCTTGAACCTGAGAGGAAAGTGAAGTTAGCTCAAGAACTTGGTCTTCAACCTCGTCAAGTAGCTGTTTGGTTTCAGAACCGTCGTGCACGGTGGAAGACAAAACAGCTTGAGAAAGATTACGGTGTTCTTAAAACCCAATACGATTCTCTCCGCCTTAACTTTGATTCCCTCCGCCGTGACAATGAATCTCTCCTCCAAGAGGTAACAATATTCAGACAAGGTTTAGTTGAGATCTCCTGTTGCAAAGGCTGAGACTTTTTTCTTTTTGTCGTGATGCAGATCAGTAAACTAAAAGCTAAGCTTAACGGAGAGGAGGAAGATGAAGAGAACAACTTGGCAGCGATGGAGAGTGATGTTTCCGTCAAGGAAGAAGAAGTTTCGTTGCTGGAGAAGATGACAGAACCACCGTCTTCTCCTCCGCAGCTTCTAGAACATTCCGACAGCTTCAATTACAGGAGTTTCACCGATCTCCGTGACCTTCTTCCATTAAAGGCTGAGGCTTCTCCCCTCGCCGCCGCGGGATCGTCGGACAGTAGCGACTCGAGCGCCGTGTTAAACGAGGAAAGTAGCTCTAACGTTACGGTGGCTCCGGTGACGGTTCCCGGCGGTGGTTTCTTGCAGTTTGTGAAAATGGAGCAGACGGAGGATCACGACGACTTTCTGAGTGGAGAAGAAGCGTGCGGTTTTTTCTCCGATGAACAGCCACCGTCTCTACACTGGTATTCCACCGTTGATCAGTGGACTTGAAGCTTGAGATTTTGAATTGGATTAAAATGTTGTGTTATTTTTCTCTGTGGATTCGCCGGAGAAGATGGAAAAAGTTGAGAGCGAAATGGGAATAAGGGTAAAATTGTAAGGGGTGGTGAATGGGAAAAATAAGGAGGGTTAATTCTGGGTGGGAAATAATTAATTAGGGTGAATTTGTAATTATCCTTTCTCGGGCGTTTCGTGAAGTTCTTGTAATTAAGGATCATGAGAATTTGAGAAAGAGATGGAAAATTTCAAAAGAGCGAAAGTTAGACATGGAATCTTTTAGCTTAAAAGATCAACCACTTTCAATCTGATTATTTAATTTTCACCATTTTTCAAAAGTCATGATGAAATTCGAGGTATTGATTTTGTTTGTATTGAAAGTATATGTTCAAAGACTAGACATTAGTATGATCTTGCATAAATTGGTTTTGGGGTTAATACATTAAAATTTCCAATGAATTTGTTTTAAATTCTTGGACTTATCAAAAGACATTGTAATATTTAAACATTGCATATAATAATATAAACAATATTTGTATATTTGATGTAACACTAGAGATTGATATCTCAACAATCTTGTATTACCTTTGACAAAAAATATTAATGATATATTTAATAATATAATAATATAATTTTAAAAGTTAATAACTTTATTTATATATTTTTAACATTCTCAAATCATAAACCTTCAATTTAAAACCTTCAATTTAAAATTAATTTAAAATTTAAAAGTTCTAAACTCTAATATATATATATATATATATATTATAAAAATCATATTTTTATTTTTAGAACAAGATCATGTTCAACCGTTTGCTCGTGATAAAAACAGCACATCACAAATCACAAACATATTTAATTTGTAAAATTAAATTGAAGACACTTATCCTATAACCTATCTCAATTGGCTTATCTTTCTTTAGAATATGATAAATATTTGTATCATTCAAACATGAAGCCATAACACTTAAAAAAAAAAGACATTAACCATACCAGTTAAAACATTAAATATTCACTATATCCCATGACGTATGATAGAAAATAATTATCATCATATCATGTCCATGAGATTTTTTTGGATACATCGCAAATGAGACTAGTTCACTTTTCATTCATTAACCAAACTCGATGGATCATTATTTACCGAATATGTAACATTTATAAAAAATAAAACTAAACTTCCGTTTTGACCACGTAGCTCAACAGTAACAAAATATCAAATTTAAATCAGCATGAATGTTTTGCAAGAACTGCTTTATATTCTTCATCTCAAAAAGAAACACAAGTCATGAGCGATGATTCAAACATTATGAAATAATTTCTAATTTTTTGACAGTCCCAACTGAGCATCTTCCTAAATGGTTTGGTGAATTTTTGGAACCCACTAAACCATTCTTTTGAATTTGCGACCCAATCCTTGAATTCTTTGAACAAGTTACCATGTTGATGTTGTTGTTGGCGACGGTATTCCTGCCACCATTGACATTTGATTCCCATGAATCCTGGAAGAGGTTCTCTTGACGAGTAAGATCCTTTTGTATCAGAAAATAGTAACTTGTGAAACGCTTCTCGTGTGCCTTTTAGGCTGATATCACAGTCCACATGCTTTGTTGCTTCTATGGTTGCCATAGAAGCAACATTGTTATATGTTGTTTTTGTCCCCTGAGGAATGTGTAAAGACTCCAGTTCATCCCCAAGTAAGTCATCCTTCTCCATTACCATCAACTCGTTGTCGTGTATCTCCTCTTCCATTGCATCATCAACCACATTTTCCTTGTCATCACGAGTGTGACGTCCCTTAACAGTGTTGTTATCTGGCTTAACATAGCTATACGGTTTGTACTGTTCTTGACTGGTTTGAAAGCTCATTCCTTGTCTTATCGAATGAGATGACATGAGAGTGAGTACCCATCGCTCCTATCATTCTTCTATTTCGCCTCAGTTTTAAAGCCTATGAGCGATGACTCAGTGTGGCGACCCTTAGCAGTCTGGTACTCGTGTTGTCTTGGAGAGAAGAGTGGAGCTTAATTGTCTCAAGATTGTAATTTAAACGCTATCATTATGTTCGGTTGTTCATATTTGATTTGATTCTAATGCGTGTTGTCTTGGTTTAAAAATTAAAAAATTTAATAAATACTTATTATTCAATATATATTCAATATTAATTATTCTGAAAGTAAAAGGAAAATAGTGTGAATGATCAATTTTACAAATTTAAACTAATTAATAACATTAACTTAATAGTGTTTTAAAATGATTTAAGAAAAAGATTGTATAAATATTTGATGAGATAATTTGGTGTAAATATTTGGTGTAACACTATTTATAAAACACTAAATATAATATAGTAATCTTATTTTGGTGTTTTATTTGAGATAAAATTATACCAAATTTAATATTTTAGAGTTCCAGTAGAATTGGAATTAGAGAATCTACATACCTATCTAATATACTATTTGATTACCTGAAAAACATTGGCATTCACATCTTACTACATTGCGTTAAATTTATCATTCTTATATAATTTTTCATATTTGTTGTATAAATCACCAATTCACTTTTCGGTATACTGTTACAAAAGAATTTAATATTTTTGGAAATTAATTTTTGGCTTAATGTGTATTCTATCTATATTATTAAAAGATAAGTACACAAATAAGCATACTCTAAAAGCTACCATTTACTTACAAGTCAATGTCACTAAATTAACTAATAAACTTAAGTTTAAGTATTTAATATTTTTTCTAATTTAATAACAAATTTCCTAAATTTAATGTACAATAAATTCAGTTAAATCTTAATACCACTCCTATTTTTACTTTTAACCATAATTAACTTTAATAAATAAACAAAGAATATACATTACAAATATTAATTACCATAAAAATAGTGTTTGAAAAGAAGCATGGATCAATAAAAATTATTAAATTTATATTCAGGAAAAAGTGATTAAAACTTAAAGAAAATATATGTAAAAATGATATTTGTGTTTTTAGACTCTGCAAACTAGATCACTTTATGAAATTACTAGTATTATGCTAAACAAATTTCCATTAACAAACGAAATCTTAACAAACAAAACCATAATTTAGGTGGTTATTAATTTATGAAAAATTATTTTTTTCCTTTATTAAACCAAATATTAATTAATATCTAAATAATAGGTACGCGAATCAAAATCTACTATCATATAATTAATATATAACACATTAAAAACTTTAACTGAATTTATTATGCATTAATTTTGTTTATATCATATCCAATATCGAAAATACAATAAAAAGTTAAAACATAAAATATAATTATTTAATATTTGGTATAAATTTATTATACTTAAATTTTATATCAAAATTATGTAATAAGTTTAAGTTTACAAATATCTATTACACCATTTAATACAAATAATTTTAAAAATAAAAATAAATATTTGTGTAGTTATGCGGATCAACCTCTAGTTTTACAGTTTATGGTCTCCATCATGCGAGAAAACAATTAATCGACCTCTATTGTCAGTAGTACCATGGATGGCTGTTTTTTGTGATTGGGTTAAAGAAAATTATTTTTTGTTGGTTTAATAAAGAAGAAAATTAGATGCGGTTGCATATTTTCCTCTATAGATTCAAACAAATTATGTTGTAGCATCGTTCTCTGTACACATTCAAACCCTATGCATATCACATATGTAGTCTTTCTATTGTCAGCAGGCTCAGCACATGTAAGTAGCGCCTACGATAGGGAATAGAGTCTACGGGATGTAGATAATAAAGAGAGAACCAATTTGGACTGTAATTTAATATGGAGCAGCTAATTAAGTAAATTGATCATTAGACTCGAATTCACAGTCACCAGCTATAATTAAATAATAAAGAAAAATGAAGTAGAAAACAATCTCAAGATTAAAAATGTCTTTGCAAGTACATGGATCTCAAAAATACTAAAAGTTTACAGCGTTTTCTCTATTTTTCTAGAAAAAGTTTTTCTCATCGTCGAGAAAAAATTACGAACCATCAATAAAATACACTAGTATTTTCGTTATTGTATGGTTACTAGATTTTATTATTTGAATTGGTTGTATGGTTGCTATTTTTTTTATCATTTGTACTAGAGTTTAAAGAATATGAAGTGTGATACATGTTATCTGCCTAATCTTCTTTGTAATTAAAATATTAAGCACGTAACGTATAGAAGTATTTGAGCCTAATCCTAACGTGAAACTGCGATGTACATTTTTGTTTTGGCAAACGATGGTCCTAACAGAATGACTATATGCAATGTTTGATTAAGATGATAGACTAGGTTTTGCGGCTAAAAGTGATATTGTTAAAAGTAGGGTAGAATTTAGGAGTTTTACAAAACAAGGGGGATAAAATCATAAAAGTAATAGGACAAAAGAAGGAAGAAGAGAAAGGAAACACGAGATTGAATATCAAAGACATCTTTACTTTCTTTTTTTGCTAAACTGAAAAGGTGGTTTCACCTCTTTGTCGGGAACCCAAACATTGTAAATAGTCTATCTCACCGTGAATTAAACCCAAGTGGCAGAAGTTACAGCCGCAACTCCTTTACCACTAGGCCAACTCAACGTTGGTAAGACATCTACTTTCGTAATCCCACGACCACGACATATATCTTTTTTTTTTACACTCGACACATATCTTCTATATTTTATTTTAATTTAACCCTACGATTTCGCTTTTCCAAAACTAAACTGAATTTTTAGTTTTTGGTTAACTAAAATTTTGAAAAATAATTTTGAAATTAACTAAATCATATTTTGGTTTGGTTTGGTTCAGTTATCAATTAATTTAGTTTTTAATTTTAAACCCAAATTAACTAAAATTTTTATTTAAAAATTAAAAAAAAATCAGTTAAAATTAGTGTTTTCAGTTAAATTTGGTTATCTTAGTTAACTCTAATTGATTATTAGTTAACATCAGTATAGTTTCGGTAACCAGTAACCAAAATAATTTTGAAAGACTTTTCAAATTATACCGAATTCAAAACTAAAAATACATCGAAAATTAAAATTTTGGTTCGATCATAATCCACATAATTATTTTATTTAAATTTTTGAAAGCATCAAAAGTAATTCTTAAATAATAAGTTTGATATAGTATTAAATAGTATTTTAATGATAAACCTAGCCACTAATTTCATTTATATTAGAAATAAATCTTGAACAAAAGGAGATTACAAATACAAGGTGACTTCGAATCAGAGTTTGCAATACAACAAATATTAAAGTCACTAAGTTTTATCTCTCTTAAATTTCTCTCTAAGAGTTATGTTGTGAAAAGCCGGTATATTGCTCGGTCGACAAACTCTACCTAAAACATATAAAATGTTTTTTTTTTTTTTGACAAAAAAACATATGAAATGTTTAACTCATCAATCATACAATTTTGGTTATATGATCCAACTGCCAAAATACAATTAATTTAAAAAATTCGAAAACGCCGATCCTTAAACTTTAAGTTGAAATCCGAAAGTTTATCGTAGTTAGTAAAAATGTTCTACACCAGCGTGAAAGAAGATCATATATAATGTTAAAGGGTAAAAAAATGTTAAAGGGTGGTAGAAAAACTTTAATTTGGCAAAAGGTAGTAAAAATATATAAAACAAAATGAAAAACCCAAGGAAAGGGTGATATAATATATTTATTTAAAGATGGATAAATTCAGGGAATATAATATAACTCGAGGTGAAGGATAAATCATGAAGGCACTTTTATAGAAGAAGAAAAAGTCGTCAGTGGTGATTGTGCGCGTACGTGAAGTGGAAGCATGAGGCATCATTGTTAGTGAATCTATCGAAGAACTATAAAAAAACTATAAAGATGATGCAGATAGTCTGACACGTTCAGAAGCTTTACTCACGTCATGAATAGAATCTGAAACTGAGGCAATCAGATCTTAACAACACCACTATATCTTAATTAACAATATTTTTATTACCTGAATTATTTATATTCCATATTTATATATTAGTACAAGGATCAGTGTTTTTATTTTGGATTTTACTATTTTCTATGTGTAACTGTTTCTATATTAACATAAATACTCATTTATTGCTGTTATTTTGTAATCTTGTAGATATAAATTTGAGATTTATTATGCTATTTGCAATTAACAGGATAATTGAAATTTATATGTTGTACATATACTTTGCATCCTAATTAGATAAACATTGACTTTTCTCTTTTCATTTTAGTGAGAGACTTGTTTACTTTTTTTTTCTTTTACTACTTCTAAATTTTTCAAAGAATTGGAATAATACTTGTTTTGTCTTTTTAATCTTAAGATCGTTTTATTCTTGTTTATGGATATCTAAAATAAGCATTCAAGTTTTATACATGGTCGGTTCAGCTTATTAATGGACACTAATAGCATCTTAAATTATCCTCTTATTTTAAAAGAAGAACTCACATAAAATAAATAGATAAAAGGATGATTATTAACCACATTGATCTTTAAATATTTTTAAAATACTTTTAATATATTAAATTTTTAGTCCTCAATATTATCAGTAGTTAAATACAATTACTAAACTTTCAAAAATCAATAAAATATACTATTTGACAAATATTAAAATAAAATATTTTGAAAAATATGTAGTCAAATATAATTATAAATAGTATAGAAAGTATGAATAATGTTTTTTGATCGAAATCGTTTGAAAAAATATAACAATAAGTACTAATATATAATATATAAAAAGTTATTTATGAAATTGTGAAACATATATAATTATAAAGACTAAAATAAAAAGTAAATAGTGTTTTAACGAACTCAACAGTGTTCGTTTACATTAGAGGGTGTATTATTCAATTCTTTAAAAAATAAATGAATAAAAGGATGCTTGAATGCAAAACTCTTAAAAAGATAAAAAATAATAAAGGATGTTGGAGATGCTCTAAAACAAAAAGAAATTTGAGCCTTTGAAATTATTTTTTATTAAATCTGTATCTTATATTTTTTAAAGTTTTATTTTATATACTGATAGTTAAAATAGAAAAATATTAAAGTTTTTGGGCCCCTTTTATTTTGCTAAACAAATACTTTTATATAAAATATGAATATACATATTGGGGTCTTAACTACTACTGCACGAGTGAAATTGGATCCATAGCGATCGTTCTAATGCATCACTAGTTTTATGGGATTTTGCTTTGTTTCATTCCAAAATAAATCGATTTTCATGCATGTTTTCTATTTTCATAAATTTTCACAAATTTTCAGATATTGTCTCTAAAATTACTTAATCATTTATTTATGTCTATGTTCTTAGATTCTTTTTGTTTGATAAGGATATTATTGTGCATTTTTGCATTATCAATTTTTTTGTGGAGCAAATTAGTTTTTCGGCTGTTTTTCATTGGAGAGAATGTATGCTCATTTTCGCAAGATAATATTAAATCGCTAAGTTATTTTTTTTTGTTCGTTCAAAAGAAAAATTTATTGTTTATTTGATTAGTAAATGTTTTTCTTTCATAGGTAAATGTTATTTTGAATAAGATAAAAGATAGTTCGTCATTTTTCATAATAAGATTATATATTCGATTTTTTCAGGATGAAGTCATATATTCACGGCAACACGGATTCATATATCCTCATTTTTTTGACTGGTTGGACTCGAACTTATCAGGTCGCTTTTGTTATCTTCGACTTTCTTATTGGATTTATTTCATTTGTTAGTCTTTTAACTTAAATAAGCAGTTTTTGAATCCGTATTGGATGTTAATACGAATGTTCAACACGTGAATTACTGTCTAGTTTATTCATTATCCTTAAGAATTGAACCCTTTCTAAATTAAAGCATATTGTATGAGTTAAGTTTTCTATATGTTTTTAGTGGGGTTTTTCATCAACGAAAATCTGGCAGACAAGAAAAACATTGTTGCATGTATAAAGTTATACAAAAAATTACATATATCAATAATATCATAATTAGATAAAATCACACATTCACACATGTCATGATCATTAGTATTATAATTAATCACATCTACATATTTTTCATTTTACTTATACTAGCTATATTAAAGAAAAATAGTCTTATGTAGCTCTAATTTTTTTATCACAAATATAACTTCTGAGAAGTAAAATAATCAAAATATTTTATTAAAGAAGTAAATATACATTTTTATATATATGGTTAACTAGTCTAGACTCAAAGTTTACAGTTAATGGGTGAATTTTAGAATTAAGGTTTAACTTTTTGTAAAATAAAATAAAAATATAAAATATTTGAAATATTTTTTAAAATAATTTCAAAAATCATTTTCAAATTTAAAAGAAAATATATATATAATTTTGAATTAAAAACATATAATTCGAAAAAAAAATATTTTTTATTTATTTACTTGTATTTATATATCTATAATATATGAATCTTTTTACCTATTTAATAAAACATTTTCAAATTTTTTTTTTGGATCTCTTTTTGTAATAAAAAATAAAAATAATCTAGTTTAAAGAATTACCTTATATTAAATTAGATGATAAAAAATAAATAAATGATATTCTAGAGTTCACAAGTAACATTCGTTTTGAATATTTTGCTTATGATTCATACATGATACGATTTTCAAAAAGTTTATTTGTGTAATGCCCATATATAAAATATAAATTAAGTACATATCATTAATTTTGACATAATGTAATTTAGACATAATGTAATATCAGATATTTATATTATTTTCCAGCTGATTTTACCCCTTTTTAACAAGTTTCTAAGTCAACATGTGTAATAGGAAATGATATGGAGTATATGTTTAAGATCGGATCACAACTATACAGTATAAAATAAATAAGACAATTAGCTAAAAAATGTAATTATTAAATTTTTACCACTAACTATTTAAAAAGAAAAAGAAATACGTAAAAAAAAAGAGAGATGTGATTCCGAATTTTGTGAAATTTCTTTTCTAATATACTGACAAGTTTGTGAAATCGGCCCCACACTGTAGCTTATTTCTTTATGCGAAACTAATGAGAAAAACTAGGGGACCCACCAGCCCATGTGACGTGGGACCTGAAACGCATCAAGAAGATGTCGTTTTCTTCGTAGCCAATTGTCACAATCACTTTGTAGATTTAATAATTTATTATTTAATAAAAGAAATAAATAAACCTCGCAGGAAGGCTAAAGGAGGATGATAGGCACGTGTACGGTCCCCACTTCCTACCGTTCGGATAGTCGACAGCGCAACCAATCCAACTATTCACAGCCGTCCATTCACCACCTTATTTATCCAGTCATCGCTTGACACGTCACACAGAGGGAAAGATTGGAAAACTGTTGACGTAGATATACACATTATCGACAGTTTTGTATGTATACTAAAAGTCTAGAGTGAAGTTAATCTGTACCCGGGTATATATAACTAATAATTAGTATCCAATAAAAAGAAGGTTTTTCTGCAAAAGAGTTTTTTTGGTTAACTCGCAATATAAACATCCATATGTTAATGACATAGAAAGTATTAACTATTTAAGAGATTTTAAAATTACGCCATTTAAAAACTATTTAAAAAAAACCTTGCAACTCACACCATTTAATGAGCTATCTAACCATCTTAACCAAATAATTTGTTTGTTACCAAAACAAACACGATCTTGAACATAATCAAATCTTTGTTTTAGAGTAGATTTGATTATATTTCAGAGTAGATTTAATTATATTTAAGGTTATCTTTGTTTTATGACAAACTAATTACACTTGGTTGAGATGGTTAGATAACTCGATAAATGGATTAAGGATGTAAGGTGCAAAATTTAAACCTTTTTTGTTACAAATTATTTCTGTAAAAATTAGTCTCAAAATACGTAGTTTTGAAATCTGTTAAGTAATTAACACCTACTATGTTATCAATACACAAATGTTTTATATTACGGGTTAATTAGAATTTAGTGGTTTGACTCGTGGGTTTTTAAAATTATGGATTAAGTTGTAAAAGAACACTTTGATAATATTTTTGCAGAAACCCCTAAAAAGAATACAATTAATATTTATACCAAATTGACAGAACATAACTTTGACGATTTTTTTTTGACAGAACATAACTAATCATAATACAAATTTATTTGTTAAGACATTTTTGTGTAATACAAGACATCATCATGCATAGGCTTAGGCGTTTAGGTATTCGTTGACATTCGGATAGGTTTTTCAAATTTTGGTTATTTTATAACACTTTTTATGTCTCATTCTAGTACATATGCAAGTACAAACCGGTTCAGATATAATACATCAGTTTCAGATCAGTTTTGTATCACATCCTAAAATCCATAAAGTAATTATATATCGTTCGGATTCATGTTATATTTGATCGATTGAGATATACTCAAAATAAAATCTAAAATTTAAAAGCAAAATATAAGAAATATATATTTATGTATATATAATTTAGTATTTAAGATATTTATTTAAATTTTAATACCTATTATTAGATATTATATTAAAATAAATATAAAATTAAATATTTAAAATATATTTATATTTTATATATTTAAATTGTATATTAATTTGGACATTTAAATCATTTTTTAGATATTTTTTAATTTTTTTTTATTATCTGTTTAGGTGCAAATATGTTTTGTAACACCTTCAAAATTTATTCGGATATTTTTTTATTTTGAACCGGGTATAAAAATCGAATTGTTTGGTTTGAATTCAGTTTAGATTTTTGGATTTCAGATTGTGGATTTTTGCTCAACCTAATCATGAATAAGAAATATACTCCCCTGCACACCAAAACATGACATATGACTTATATCATGTGTAAAGGGATGAACATTCAATATTTACTTCATAATTTATATTTTCATGTCTCGGCAGTGTGAAGCTGCAACCGTAGGAGACGCTTATTAATGACCATCCAATTATTTTTTCCAAGAGTTTTATTCTTGTCATTTTGTGACTACCAAATTATTGCTTAAAACTTGGTTCAACCATCTATTTGTAGTGTTTTCAGGGCCGGATTAACATGGAGGCTGTCAGTGCGTACACCCCAAGACTCACTTCAATTTATTTAGTTTTTTTTATTGATACATATTATACTAAACTTAAATTTATATATTATTATAAAATGTGAGTATTAATTTAAAACTCAAATACAAACAAGCATACTAATAAAATTATATAAAAATCACTTAAAATATTTTAAATATTAAATATTCATAATTTTAAGGTTTTAAAAGTTTTTTTTGCAATATAAGATTAAAAGAAATTATTACCCAAAAACTTTTAAAAGTGTTGAACCGCCCTGTATGTTTTCCGCATACATATGTCTCATTTATTATTTTCAGAATGACATTAATTAAGCAAGTTCCTAAGAATATCATCATTGATTTTGTTTCTTAAATCCAATTTCTTTTCTTATAATACTAATACTCTTACATAAACTTTCATTTACAGTTAAATTTATCACTGTCAAAAGTTTTGTACCATCAAAAAGAAGACAAATGGAAAACTAATCTCTACAAGAAACAAGAAAGTCCCTTCTTTTACAATGAAGTATCTCTAATTTATTATCATGTTATCACAAACCAAAATCTTATTTTTCTCAACAAATTTCTGCATTTTGATTTTTTTGTAATATATATTTATATTTAATCTCTTGTATTCAATAAATAACAAGAAAATCAAATTTATATAAATTATTTTTATCATCTGTTATATTATCATTTAAAATAATTTCATTGAACAAATTCATTTAAGATATTTTGATATTATTTTATTACAAATGATAATCTACCATAAAGGACAAATCTTACTACCTAGAAATAGATACCATGCAACTATACAGTTTAACAAAAAAAATTTGTTTTACGTTTTTGTATGAAAATGTAATTTTAAAATTTTAGTGAGAAAAAACAACTTTAAAGTTTTGTTGAAAAAGTGTAATTCAATGGTTTTGACAGAAAAAAATATTTTTATAGTTTTGATTTTTATTAATATAATTTTAGCGCAAAAGCAATTTTATGATTTTGGTAAAAAATATAATTTTATGGTTTTGACAGAAAACACGATTTTATGGTTGTAGCGAGAAATTACGATTTTGCAGTTTTGTAGGAAAATGTAATTTTACGTTTTTGTAAAAAATCTGATTTTATAATTTTGACAAAAAAAAATTTTTATTTTTATTTTACGTAATGTAACTTTTCAGTTTTGGCTGATTTTGTGGTCTTAGTGGAAAACTCGATTTCATGAATTTGGTAAAAATGATTTTTCAAAAAAATAATTTTTCAAAAAAATAATCTTACGGGTTTGAGAAAATCACAATTTTACTATTTTAAAAATATATCTAATAATAATAATAATTAATAAAACTAGTTATTGTTATATTTATATTGAAAATATTTGTATTTGTATTTTGAAACCTAATATTACATCCAAATTCTACATTTATACATCTTAAATATCTAATTTTGCAAATTTTATATCGAGATGGAATATCGAAATACCAAACAATTGTGTCTGAATAAACACTATCTGAGTATTTAAATCTACATGCAGCAGCACAAACGAACATAACTCACAAGATTTGGAGTTCATAGGTGGAGTGTAAGGTGATTCATCTTGATCAATAAAAATCGAGGTCAAGCTAATAATTCAGGCAGTCTTTATGATCTTTAACTTTTAAAACCAACGATAATTTAAAAGTTACTT
Source organism: Sinapis alba (assembly GCA_012274485.2). Classification (NCBI taxonomy): domain Eukaryota; kingdom Viridiplantae; phylum Streptophyta; class Magnoliopsida; order Brassicales; family Brassicaceae; genus Sinapis; species Sinapis alba. The sequence goes on from MU106539.1 coordinate 21,387, forward strand.
TATTTTGCCTATGAAACAGAAAACAGGATAGTAGGCAAGTATCAACATGATAAGCGACTATTTTAAAAATATATTCATTTCTTTCACAAAAATATCATTTTAACATTCTTCACACAAAACTAAAAATATGTTAAAATTCATTTATATATTTAGTAGTTATATTTATTGGTTGTCTATAGTAAAGCTAATTGTTATTGTGATAATAAATATAATTTTAAAATTAAAATATCTCTATGTTTTATATTTAAAGTTACAATATGTGTATAGTTACTCAAAATTTGTAGAGACTATAAAATACAAAGTTTTGTATAACAAAAATATATTAGAATAACACTCTTTATAAAACAGTAAAAAAAACTAGAATAAGTATATTAGAGTTTAATGATATCTTATAAATAAACTCTTAACTGTTTCATACAAATTTTAACAGTATTCCAAATCATTTTAGATCCCCGTGCTTTCCTCATTTATAGAAAATAAAAAATTTAGTTAAAAATATCAATAATAAGGATTTGCCTAAATTCAAAGATGATTGTATATTTTATTTAAAGATAAAGATATAAAGCCTTGAAGTCACATTAATTTGTCAATAAGGAAATAAAAGGTTTGATCGTTCAGAATAGTCCCTTTCAAGATTCAAGGCTTTAGTCTGAAAAAGTCAATATTCTAGTTTAGGAAATTTAGTGTTGTTTGTAAATTTCCTCTGAATAGTTTGCACTTTGTAGTCCAATTTGAATTAAAACATTTCCAAAAATATCTTCAGAATCTTAAATATAAATTTAACCTATTCAAAAAACAATCTCAAAATCTCAAATTTTAATATTTTGAATAGTAAAACTTCATATTCAAAGTTTTATATTTGAAGTTTCACATTTTTTAGTTTTTATAGTTATTTATTTTCCAAATAATTATATTAATTTTTATATATATTATTTTAGTTATTATAATTTATATTTCATAAATATTTTACATATAAAAATGTCAGATTCAATAAATTTAAGCTTGTAACCTACATTTAATTAATAAATAAACTTATATATATATATATATTAAAATTTCTTTATAAATATTAAATAATTTGATATTTCACTTAATTTAATTTGTTTTTACATTTATAATTTATTATAATATAACTTTAATACTGGTTGTAATACTTTTGACATATATTTATTATGTATAAAGTTTTGTAATTTTTATAATTTTGATCAATCTTAAAGATTCTAATGCAAATAAAAATACTTTTGAATTTAGAGTTAAAGTTTTATCATCCGAGAGTACCACTTTCAAATCTCAAATTTAAAAATTCACCAAATCTGTAAAGTAATGTTGTTTTTGAAGATGCTCTTATAAAAAAGTTACGGTTAATTATTTAAGCACAAAGATTATGTACGTAGTAAAAGATGTAAATACAATCCCTAATACCCGGTGAAAGAGACAGCTTATACGGCTTATATCGGCTTAAAAGAAAGCTGTTATATTTTTTGTCTTGCCTCGGACGAAAAGACACGTGTCGGTTTTGCAAGTGGTCCTGAAGAATAGTTCGAGTCAGCAGCTGGTGGGACCTATCTCTTTTGCAGATATTCAAAGTCAAAAAATTCGGCCTTTTAATTAAAAAACATTTTCACCAAAAGGAAAACTTTATTGCTGGCTGAAAAAAGAAAAAAACTTTATCATTTGCGTCTGTCTTCACATATGCACACAAGGAGTTACTTTGTGTAGACTTAATCCAATTGAAAAAGAGTTATTTATATCATTACAGTTATTTTAAAAACTAATATGACAATTTTCAAAATGCAATAAATATATTTTTAATAAAAATCTGTATTAGCAAAAAACTGGTGGTGTATTTTCTATTTAAAGATTCCTGGTCTACTTCAAGAGAAAAACGTGACTCTTTCATGTTATTATTACATTCAAAATATTTGTATAATAACTGTATTAAATATCTGTAAAAATATATTACTCCCTCCATTTCGCAAAAGTGTCGTTTTGAGGTTTTATTTTTGTTTCATAAAAAATGTCGTTTTCTATTTTCAATGCAAAATTTATAAAATTTATTTTCCAGTTTAATTTTCTATTGGTTGAAATAGTGTTAGGTGTATGGGAAATGATGTTTTTATATAGAAAATATGTAAAATTAAATGTTTTCTTAATCCGTGTGCAGAAACTTAAAATGACACTTATTATGAAACAGAGGGAGTAATATATAATTTTCAAAATAGTTGATTCATAAAATAACGATACACACAAAGATACTTCAGTGATATATTACATCAAAATCTGAAATGTGATACTGTTGAAATCCAAGTTAGAGGTAATTAATCTTCAAATAAAAAAATCTCAAAATAAGTTTTTCTAAATCCAACTTTAGTATACTGAGGGAAAGTTAGCATATATACATACTTTAAGATATGGAATGATACAAAAAAAAAACGAATTTATAAGAATTAAGGAAAGAAATAGGTAATGTTGACAAACTAAAAAGAAAAAGATGAAAGGAGAGTCGCTATCGCTCCGGTGAGGTTTGTCTCTGAACGGCGACGTCTCGTGCTTGGTAATGTAGTTGCTGTCTTCATCAATAGTGTCCGCTTCCCACACGCTACACCAAGATCGCTCTTTCGTAGCCGTCGATTAGTTTGAGTTTTGACTTTTCGACTTCATTATTATTACTTTATAAAAAAAATTAGAAACTTGCGAGAAAATAAGTACATAAAAGTATAAAATTATTTTTAAAAAAATCTAGCATAATTTCTTAGGACAAATAATTAGCAATTGCTTTTAGTTTTTTATCGATGTACTGTTTGTCATGAATAGTGCATATTATATTTTATATTTAATTTTTAGTTTGAGTTGGTATATAAATATTACCTTTTGTTTCAAAATATATAATCTTTTAGTTTAATTTACGAAAAATTTTAAAATATTTTCTCTAAAAAATAATTAAAAAATAATAATATGAAAATTATTAGATCAGTTATAAAAACAACTGCAAATCTATTTAATTACAAAATTTTCAGTAGAGATAAAATAAGATAAAAGATCAAAACATCTTCTATTTTGCAACAACAAAAAATCTTTTAAGACATCATGTTACAGAATGGAGAGAGTATATTTCTTCTCGTTTGAATGTGCTTTTTCCTCTACGTTGCAGAGTATTCACTTTTATTCCTACTTCCATTGTTCATACAAATCTTCTCATGGGAGTTAAGATAGGCAGATAAATATATTCGTCAATCCTAAAAGGTGCTTTAATGGTCCATGTCTCAATGAAGCAACAAAGCATAATAGAAAGGATGATTATTCGAGGTTCTACGTTAGAGTCAGATCAAGTAAACATGCCTTCTGATTTGTTTTATATAATATCTTACCTTGAACCGAAGAAGTATGGGAACATGCAATTATGCTGCTTAAACCTAGCCGTAAAGAGTCCTTCTTGGCTTGGTGTTTTGATTTTGCGGACTCCCTTATCTCTCTTCGACCAGCAACTCCAAACTAGGAAATGCTGTGGCTTGATTATACTGGGTTTGTGGCACGAGTCTTATTTTTGTGGTAGATGATGATCTATTTATTATATTGATCCTGCGTGTACTCTTTGGTCATCCCAAATTCGTATATGACCTATAGGAAGAAAGCTTTGAGACCTGTGAATTTATGGGTAAGTATAATCCTTTTGCATCTTCATCGAGTCTAAAATGGCCGACTCTTGGTAGGAAGTTGATGATTTTGGCCGGTGGTTGAACCATGGCAAGGAAAAAGAAATCTGGTGCATAGAGATGACTTTGAAAGAAAAAACGTCAAAGAGGTTTGATTTGGCGGTGGGTCAAATAAGTCGATCTTGTATTAAAAACCATGGAAGCTATGCTTAGGGTTGAGTATTGTCAGAATTGTTAGAGTCTGATGATCTTGTTGCAGATGAAGGATCTCATGTTTACATCTAACTTGTTGATCTGAGGGCAAAAGTTAAAGAAGCAGAGTGTCATAAGAGTAGTAAACTTGTTCTTCTCCTACGTACTCATTTAGCCTTTGATGAGTAGAGTGGCTTAAGGGGTTAGACCATTCACTTAGACTTAGACACAATAGTATGCATCTTTTGTTGGCTCTCGCTCTCTTTGGATTAGTGCAAAACAAACGAACATGTGTACCATTGTGCTTATAGAAAATGAAAGTTTAGGTTCAGAAAATGTGAAGATGGTCAAGCTTTTGAAGTTCAGAGATGAGTTAGGAGCCAAACACTTTCACACCTCCAGCAAAAGAGCAAATCATCACAACCAAACACTTGCTCACCGGCTGTAAGCTTGTTCGTTCATTTCTAAAGAATACCGAACGTCCCTAAGAATGGCACAAACTGTTGGCATTGGTTTATGCTAACAAGAATCTCTAACATCTATCAGATAACACAATGCATCACAAATCAAATTCATTTGACCAACAACATCAATGTTAAAAGAGTTCAATCCAAAAAAAACCCAGAAAATTCAGTTCATTATCAGCGAAACAGAGAGAGAGAGAGAGAGATTCATGAGACCTATTTCTTGGAGGATTTCTTCTTGGAAGCAGCAACAGCGAGGACTTGTGGTTTGGGATGCTTCTCGGCTTCGCTCGGATCTAACCATTTGAGATGATGATTATTGTAGAAAGGCCAATTAGGTACAGTGATCATCGTCGCGAGAACAACACCACCTGCGTAGATCAGCATCATCGTCCTGAACGACTCCGTAGCGTACCCAACGACCACCGCGACGACGCCGGAGATCACCAGTAAGATCTGCATCAGCTGCTCCACCAGTTTCTGCCCTTGCCAATCCATATCTCCTTTCGATTTCAAAGAGCAGCGAACAAGGATCTGATGAATCTCACTCAAACAACTAAACAAGAAAGAGACTTGTGACTAAAAATCTATTTATCACCTCGTTATCGGTTTATAACTAAACCGGAAAGATAGGATCGATTCAGATTCGGTCAGGTGTATCCAAGAACCGGGTTGATATTTAATTGGGCCTCTATATGATAGTCCATTATAAAACCGATGGTGTTAGCATTTTATTATCCAACATTTCAGTAATCTAGCCCACTAGTAAGCAACATTTTTGTTAAAAAAGGTTCATCTCATCTATACTATTAAAAGAGGATCACTTTAAAAAGTTACTTAAAAAAATTGTTACACCTATTTATTTTTTAGCCAAACTTATTATATATGACCAAATATTATAATTAACCCTTATTATAACAACCAAATATAGTCCTTTAACATTTTAATAAAATCTATTATTGTTTATTGACCTTAAATATCGTAATCAAAACCATCAACCTATAACCTTTTAAATACGTATGTACGAACCTTTGTTTATATTAATTTCATACCACCATTAGATACAAACGTTTTATAAGTGTTCTTGCAACTATCTAAATTATACTTGAAAAATCAAGACAGGAACGGGGTGAGTAGGAGTATTTATGTTCAGCCCTACCAACACTGAAGTAACCTATCTCACCTTGTACAACAGCGAGCATTATTGTTGTAAAACGTTCATGCCATGGGGAATGGTATGTCAAGTATTTGTATAATATGCTTGTTTATATGTTTTGGGTTTGGAATGTTAATATGTTTTCACTGATTAGACATTTTCTCCAGTTTTACTGATCTAAAGTCTATTTAGAAGTCATAAAACATATCTCTTCTAATTTCAAGAGTCACCCAATAATACATCATTGTGCCTTGTATTAACAACCCTACAGTTAATCCTAACCTCACCAGATCTCCCAGATTGCAAATCACCCAACTTCACCATCCCTTCTTCAAAAGCTCTAAAGAACTCACCTTGATCCTCACTAAACCTCTTCACATACCCTCTCGTCTCTCTACTCGTGTACAGAGTCTGATCAGAGTTAAGAAACCCTCTCCCTGAAACCAAGTCTTTGAAGTACTGATTATCAAAAACCCGAGGCGTCGCGTCTAGATCCCCTGTCACGTTCTCGTCTCCACCCAAAGGACAAAGCTTATTAAGCTTCTTCCTGTAAACCGGTTCGAGAGCTGGATCCGGTTTACCAGACCCGGATTGGTTATAAAGCCTAAACATGATAGAAAAACACCGACCTTGACCAATCGAGTGTGAACCAGACAAAGCCACCATGTCTTTAACAGAAAGATCGAATCTTTTGAAGAGATCAATCAAAGACGTTGCGTTTGCTCTAGGACTCGGCATTATATCGTCTGAATCTTTTTGACTCGCTGTTAAACTGTCTTTCCTCCCTAGCTTCACTTCCCAGTCCGGTCCTCCTGTCTGGTTTTCCCACAATAACCGAAATTACTAAACCGGGTAATTTTGAGGGGAGTGAGTTTCGTTTCTTACAAGAGCAACGGCGTCACGAGAAGCCATGATGACGATGTCGGCACAGGACACAGTAGCGGGACAAGCTTTCTCTAGAGCTTCTTTGATGTCGTCTACAACTTCGAAAGATCTAAGTGAATTGATGTTGGAAAGTGATAGTTTTTCACCAAGCATGTTCGGTGTGTCGTCAAGCAACACGGACCCGTCACATCCCTTTAAGAGAAAAACAGAAAAGACATCAGAGAAAAACAGAAAATCAAGAAGAGAGAGAGAGAGTGAGAGAGATTGGTTGTGTTTACATTGACGAAGCAGTCGTGAAACTGGAGACGCATAACGGAAGCAACGCTTCTTGCTTCTCTGATCATGGCTTTCTTCATTTCATTTCTCACGATGGTTTCAGCTTCAGGGCATGTTTCGCTGTAGAATCTTGGTCGGAGAATTTCACCGGTGACCACCGTCAAGAGAAGTAGGTAGAGGATGAGACGGGGAATAAGAAGGAGAGACATACTTTTCTCTTTTAAAAAAAAAAAATTAAATGTTTTCTTTTTTCCTTATTTTGTGTTTGGTTTTTGGAAGAAAGAAGAGATTTATAGAGAGTTTTTTGGTGGTTTTCAAGAATGATTGCTTTAAATGGTTTTGTGCAAGTGTGGTGGTGAGCTTCCAAATGCCATTTAATACTCCCTCCGTTTCATATTACTTGTCGTTCTACGTTTATTCACACATATTAAGATATGATTTTGTATATTTCTAAAATAAAAACACAATTACCTATATACCTAACCATATTTTAACCAACAGAAAAATAAAACACAATTATCTATAAATCTTATTAATGAATTTTACATTGAAATTCTAAAACGACACTTATTTTGAAACGAAAATTTTTTCCTACAACGACAAGTAATATGAAACGGAGGGAGTATCTGATTTTAGTGAAATAATTCTTAACTTTGCTCAAAAAGCAAAAATGAAATAATTCCTAATTAAAGGTGTTAACAAAATAAAAGATTCCTAGTTAAAGGTTTGGTCCCAACAGGTAGTAACTGTAGTTTCCAAAGAGTGATATAGAATCCAACATTAGTCCTGGTCAATGTTCATAGATAGACGTTCTTAATCAAATAGTGTAAACACATTTATAACATTCAAATCCAACTTTTGACTTTGTAGAATGGAATATAAACTGTACCTTATCTTCACAGTTATGTTGGGTTGGTGAAGTTACTCAAATATACAGTACAAATAGTACATATATATACAAGAAAACAGAAAGAAAAACAAATGCATCTTTTCATTGTTTAATGTGATCAGTGAGTGAAGTTGTGGTGATCAATGCTACCGTTATTGTTGAGCCAAAATATTACTCTTTATGTTTTATAATAAGTTTTATTTTATCATTTTTTCTTATTACACACAAAAATATCATATTTATAATTTAAATATAAATTATATTTATTTTGAACGAAAAATTAATTATAAACTATACTGATTTTATAAATAATTATATTTATTTCAAATACTATTGGTCAAATAAATAAATTAATAATAATTTAAATATTTTTAATCACTTTTTTATTATGTATGAAAAATGTGAAAATAACACTTATATTGACGGAGGAAATACTAAATAGTAATACTAAAATATTACAATAAACGGTTTATTCTAAAAAATGCAGTATAAAAAATTATTCAGCCATTAAAAAAATTTAAGTATCTATTCTAAGTACTTTCACTTACCATAAATAAGTTCCTACTTATTTTGTAAACGCTAAATGCAACATTTATAGTTGTGCTAGATTCGTTGAAATACACCCACCATGCTGAAGTCAATATCCATTAAAGTCATGATATGTACAAAAGTTTATATTCCGATTACTGTCAGATTTTTTTTCCTCCACAATTAAATAAATTAATTAATACAAATTTTAAATACGTTTAACAGAAAATACTACTACTACAAATAATTAAGCTATAAATCTTGATCAGTTATGGTTAATCTATAGAGTAAACAAAAACTACAAAAATAATATTAATAATTTTGTTTTGTCCCTTATAGGATACTCCCTCCGTACCACAATAAGTGGTGTTTAAAGAATTTTTTTTTGTTTCAAAATAATTGATGTTTTCATTTTTCTAGGTAGAATTTAATACTATTTGAATTTTGTGACCAATTACAAAATACTATGTCTTTTTCTTATTGGTTGAATTAGTTTCATTTAATGATTTTTTATGCAATCAAGATAAATTTTATAGAAAATTGTATTTTCTTAATTCTTGTGCAAAATCCTTAAAAACCACCTATATTGAAACAGAGGGAGTACTATACTACTAAACCTTATCAATTCTTCAAATTTGTGGGAGCTGAATGTTAATCAATCAGGTAACTGGATTTGAAAACGTGTATGTAAAGTAGTCTTTTAGTTGGATGGTTTGTGGTTTCTGAAATCGGATTTGATATCTCAACTAGTTTCTGGTACAATAATTGGATAGTTTTGGAGCCATTGACTGAGTTAACAAGATAAAGTGGACCAAGAAGAGTCTTTGGGTTTACCAATCAAATCAATAGTGACATATAGTATTTAGAAACGGCATGTGGTGGATAACGCCTTCTGAAACCAGGAATCCTATCTTAGGCAATGCTTATCTAATCCATATGACATTTTAAGCTTGGAGATTGATGACATCTGTGAGACTGTGATGTTCTTTCTATACATTAAAGACTTACGAATTCCATTCACCATTATGATATTGAAGTCGGTTGCCATAAGCGGTATGGTACAAAGTACAGTACCAAGACGGCAAGACATATCTTTGTAAGTTGTTTTGTAAGTTGGGTCACAGTAAGGAACAAATTACATATTGGAGAAATCTTAAGAAGTAAATGTATTCAGATTCCTCCATATTTTCTTGTTTGCCGTAATTTGGCAATATCTAATATCACTTTTTCTTCAATTATTCTTATAGTATGAGATATACTAGTTTTTTAAAAAAGAATAATACGACTATTATTACTTCAGACTATGAGATATACTAGTTTTTTCTTATTCTCCAAAGCTCAACTCTCACCTACTACTTGAAGATGATATTAATCAGATAAAAGAATGTAGTAGATCTAATAATGTTGCTGTAGTTTTGGAATGAGCTCCTCAAACTTCTATACACCCTATATGGCTATATGTACGGAAATAAATTTGAGATAAACATTTATGAACCTTATCGGATTGGTTTTAAGTTGGAAACCCAAGAAACTTATCGAATTAATCCAAGTCCTTTATATACCACTAATATTTCTTACATATTTGATATTTCCGATGTAAGATCTTCTCTCTAATACAAATACAAGTAGTTTTTCGTATAATATATTTTGGTTGTGTATATGTATAAAAAGTACTGCAGACAAAACATATGACTCTTCGATGCCGACTTAAATTCCATATTTCGTGATAAAATAAATAACTTTTGACGAAATTTTACCTCATAACTTGGTCTTGTTTTTTGAAAAAAAAAACTTGGTCTTGTTTATTACACTGACTTTTGGATATGCAGATCACATGTTAGATGTGAGCTTCTTGCTCTCAAATCGCATGAATAGTTGAGACCGTTTCTACTAATTAATGAAATTGGAAACGAAAAATAACGAAATAAAGTAATACTCCCTCTATTTTATAAGTGTCATTTTAACTTTTTAGATACAGATTAAAAGAAAACATTTAATTTTACATATTATCCATACACCTAATCATATTTCAACCAATAGAAAATTAAATTGAAAAATAAAATTAGTAAATTATGCATCGAAATCCTAAAATAATATTTATTTTATAACAAAAAATTTCTCTAAAATGACACTCTTTGCAAAACGGAGGGAATAATAGTCTAAGAGCATGTCCATTGAGGGGTTCTTAGGGAGAGGTTCTTAACGGGATTTAAGAACCGGTTCTTAACTTTAACAAACAAAAATTTAAGAACCGGTTCTTAAATCCTTATTTAAGAACCGGTTCTTAAATCCTTATTTAAGAACCGGTTCTTAACTTTTTCTTTGTTAAAGTTAAGAACCGGTTCTTAAATCCCGCTAAGAACCCCTCCCTAAGAACCACTTATGGAGATGGTCTAAGAGGTGAGTGATTGGGTGTCGTGAGATAAGAGGATTGTTGTGACATGAGGAGGCAAACAATTTGAGCCATTGGTTCCTATTTCCTGCAACCGAACAACTTGTCATTTTATAGCATTTTCTTTAATTACTTATATTTATCTGAAACTTTTTAAAGAGACCTGACACTAAAGTAAGTCGTCATCATCACCGTGACTTCGCGCGTTCGTGGACTCTAATAGGTTACAGTTTTGTGATATTTATGGTGTCCCCATCTTTAGTTGTCAGTTTTTATTTTATACACTTACTTTTGACAAACATCATAATTGATCCAAATGACTCGGGGGACTCGGGGCTATATAGTTTCCTAAAAGCCCTATAGAATTTGAAATTCAGGTAAATGAAACGCACATGAAGGCCCTTGAATTGTAAACTTTAAGAAGAAAATATCTCGGATTTATACAAATATTTCAAACTAATTTTAAGAAGAAGTGTAACTGGTGGATGAATACTTTTTTCAAATATTTAAATAAGCTATAAGTAGCTGGTCTATGTATGTGTGACCAAGTGTTTTTAAAAAAGTATTTCGTTAACATTTTTGGTCTCACAATAAAATAACTAAAAAGTAAATTGAATAAACTAAAATAAATAAAGAAGATGGGCGAAAAATAGATTTAACAAAATTAAATAGAAAATGGGCTTACAGATATAATCTAAAGATCAAAACCCTAAGGCCCATTAACAAAGCCGTAACAGTTATGTAGAAAACGAAGAAGACACAACAACACTTCGCTTCACTCTTTCCACACAGATTTTCCGAACCCGGCGGCGTAAATCCATTTATATTATCTCCGAGGAGAGCTGCTGAGAATGGGAAGAGGAAGAC
>MU106539.1:33076-110048 GCA_012274485.2 Sinapis alba
AGAGGTTCTTATCGGGATTTAAGAACCGGTTCTTAACTTTAACAAAGAAAAAGTTAAGAACCGGTTCTTAAATAAGGGAACCACTTATGGAGACGGTCTAAGAGGTGAGTGATTGGGTGTCGTGAGATAAGAGGATTGTTGTGACATGAGGAGGCAAACAATTTGAGCCATTGGTTCCTATTTCCTGCAACCGAACAACTTGTCATTTTATAGCATTTTCTTTAATTACTTATATTTATCTGAAACTTTTTAAAGAGACCTGACACTAAAGTAAGTCGTCATCATCACCGTGACTTCGCGCGTTCGTGGACTCTAATAGGTTACAGTTTTGTGATATTTATGGTGTCCCCATCTTTAGTTGTCAGTTTTTATTTTATACACTTACTTTTGACAAACATCATAATTGATCCAAATGACTCGGGGGACTCGGGGCTATATAGTTTCCTAAAAGCCCTATAGAATTTGAAATTCAGGTAAATGAAACGCACATGAAGGCCCTTGAATTGTAAACTTTAAGAAGAAAATATCTCGGATTTATACAAATATTTCAAACTAATTTTAAGAAGAAGTGTAACTGGTGGATGAATACTTTTTTCAAATATTTAAATAAGCTATAAGTAGCTGGTCTATGTATGTGTGACCAAGTGTTTTTAAAAAAGTATTTCGTTAACATTTTTGGTCTCACAATAAAATAACTAAAAAGTAAATTGAATAAACTAAAATAAATAAAGAAGATGGGCGAAAAATAGATTTAACAAAATTAAATAGAAAATGGGCTTACAGATATAATCTAAAGATCAAAACCCTAAGGCCCATTAACAAAGCCGTAACAGTTATGTAGAAAACGAAGAAGACACAACAACACTTCGCTTCACTCTTTCCACACAGATTTTCCGAACCCGGCGGCGTAAATCCATTTATATTATCTCCGAGGAGAGCTGCTGAGAATGGGAAGAGGAAGACAAAGAGGTCGTTCTCAGCGGAAACATTTCAAAGAAAGCAGAGAGAATGTCTGGAAACGCCCCAAGACCGATCCTACCGTCGACGCTTCCGGCAACGCCGTCGCTGAAAGACCTAACTGGGAACCTATCTTGACCGATAACCCTAACTTCGAGGAGTATTACAAGGTAACATACTCGTCGAGGTTCTGTCTCGAATCAAGACAGCTTATGTCTGTTTTTCATTTTTTTAGCACTATTTAGGGTTCTAGGGGTTTGATTTTAATGGCTTTGTCTTGTGTAGGAACAAGGGATAGTGAAAGCAGAAGAGTGGGATATGTTCATGGAGATTCTTCGTAAGCCTTTGCCTGCTGCGTTTAGGGTTAACTCCAAGTAATGTTTTTTTCTTTCTTTCTACTCTTCACTATATAATTTGTTCAATAGTATCAGTGAGGTTTAGGGTTTTGTTCCAATGTGAAGTAAAAGTTAGTAACTGCAACTTGGATGGCTCGAGGTTTCAGGTTCTAATTAGATGCCTCCTCTTTCTCTCTTTATGATTTGCAGTAGCCAGTTTTGCGACGATATTATATCAATATTGGAGAATGACTTCGTTAAATCTCTTCAGGCAGAGGTAATAATGCAATGTTTGCACTTGGCATTTTGTTCTAGAACCGAGAATCTACCTGATCTCACATTGGTTTTTATTTTTTTAGGCCATAGAAGGTGGTGAATTGGAGGCTATTAAGCCGTTGCCTTGGTATCCGAAGAATCTCGCTTGGCATTCTAATTTTTCTCGAAAGCAGATTAGGAAACATAAGACACTCGAGAGGTACCAACCCTTTTTACTAATATTTGAAAATGTTTCTTGTTACTCTGGTGTAAGGTAAAAGAGATTGTGTGTGTTACACATGATGGGTTCTTCTTTCTGTTTTCTTTTTTCAGGTTTCATGAATTTCTGAAATTAGAAAATGAAGTTGGGAACATGACCAGGCAGGAAGCTGTTAGCATGGTGAGATAGCTTGCTATTCCCTTCCGCTGTTACTGTTGTTTTGTTCTTCGTTACACACTTATATAAAACGTCGTTGAATTTAATCATGCAGGTACCTCCTCTCTTCCTCGACGTACATCCAGATCATTTTGTACTTGACAGTGAGTTAATTTTCATTTGATATTTGTTTTTGAGGCATAAAAGTCTTCAAAGGGCTCAAAGACCATAAGACTATAACCACTGATGGCTACTGATCACTTGTCTTTTATTTGTGTCTGAGCAGTGTGTGCTGCACCCGGTTCCAAAACCTTTCAGCTGCTTGAGATTATACATGGAGCATCAGAACCAGGGGCTCTACCTAATGGAATGGTTTGTGTGCCCTTTTTTTTATTTTTTTTTTACAAATTCTGGTTTTGGTAGATAGGTAGTTGATTGTTTTCTCCCTGAATAATCAGGTGGTGGCTAACGATGTTGATTTCCAAAGATCTAACCTTCTTATTCACCAAACAAAGAGAATGTGCACATCAAACTTGATAGTGACTAACCATGAAGGGCAACAGTTTCCCGGTTGCCGCTTGAACAAGTCCCGAGCTTCCGAGAACGGACTAAGTGAAGATATGCCCATTAATCAACTTGCCTTTGACCGTGTTCTATGCGATGTTCCGTGCAGCGGTGATGGTACACTGCGCAAGGCTCCAGACATCTGGCGGAAATGGTGTTGTCACCTTTGCCCTTTTCTCCTATTCGTCGTCTTAGGAGGCATTTGTTGTTGACATTCTAATTCCTATTTTGTTTTTTTTTGCACAGGAATTCAGGAATGGGCAATGGACTTCATAGCCTACAGGTTATTCTTGCTATGAGAGGTAAGCTCTCCTTATACGTCCGTGAAATCGTTCTTACAACGACATGCCTGTCTTAAACACGCCTGCTTTGGTCTTTTCTAGGTTTATCTCTGTTGAAAGTTGGTGGGAAAATGATATACTCAACCTGCTCGATGAACCCAGTTGAGGATGAAGCTGTTGTTGCTGAGGTAATTTTCAAGCAACTTCTTCACCTTTCATTATGAATCTGCTTACTGGTGTTGTGTGGCTGCGTTTAAACTCTTTCCTTATATTCAGATTCTAAGGAGGTGTGGAGACTCTGTTGAACTTATAGATGTTTCTGATAAGCTCCCTGAACTTATACGAAGACCAGGTCTCAAGACATGGAAGGTCAGTTCCTACTACAGTTCAACCTTATTGAACAAAACCCTCTTCTATAAAATCTAATGGTATTATTACTCATATAATTGTTGTTGCCTCTGTTGGATCCAGGTGCGTGATAAAGGTGCGTGGTTTACTTCTTACAAAGACGTTCCTCAGAACAGGAGAGGCGGAGTTCTTGTGAGCATGTTTCCTTCTGGGAAAAACCTCAAGGAAACGAGCGAAACCACACAGGAGAATGAGAATGGTGGTGTTAACGGCAGTGAAGATGGATGCAAAGAAACTGATAACTCTGTGGTGGATGCTATTCCTGATGAACCAGTTTTCGAAGTCTCTGATCTTCCACTTGAACGATGCATGAGAATAATACCTCATGATCAAAACACCGGTGCCTTTTTCATCGCTGTTCTTCACAAAGTTTCACCCCTGCCAGGTGATTGTTTCTTTTTTCCTGGCAATAACACTGTTTATTGAATTGATGATAATCACCTCTGGTTCTAAAGAACTTATCGGTATTATTCTCACAGAATTTCAGGAGAAACCAAATCCGAGAAAACACTCTTCTACTAAAAACGCTGACTCGACAGAAAAGTCTCCGGCTGAAGAAGCGGTTGTCACTGCTGATGTTGAACCAGTAGAGAGTCCAGTGGAAAAAGTTACAGAAGGAGATGCAAACAATGAGAAAGATGATAGCC
Source organism: Sinapis alba (assembly GCA_012274485.2). Taxonomy (NCBI): domain Eukaryota; kingdom Viridiplantae; phylum Streptophyta; class Magnoliopsida; order Brassicales; family Brassicaceae; genus Sinapis; species Sinapis alba. The sequence goes on from MU106539.1 coordinate 36,900, forward strand.
TGCTGGAGCCTGAGAAGATAAACACAGAGGGAGAAACCATCACAGAAGAGAAAGAAGCCAACAACATTTCGAGTCACGCAGGAGACAAGAGAAAAGTACCAATGCAAGGGAAGTGGAAAGGCTTTGACCCTGTTGTCTTCCTGAAAGACGAGACGTTAATCGATAGCATCAAGGAGTTTTACGGTATCAGAGATGATGAATCTTTCCCATTGTATGGTCACCTCGTGACAAGAAACACCGACACAAGCAGCGTGAAGAGGATTTACTACGTTTCTAAATCGGTGAAGGAAGTTCTTCAGCTGAATTTCGCGGTTGGACAGCAGCTTAAGATTGCTTCCGTTGGCCTCAAGATGTTTGTAAGTGACAAAACTTCTAATTCACTCTTTATGGTCGAAACTTTGTATTATTTGTAACCAACCATTTGAAACGGCAGGAGAGACAAACGGCAAAAGAAGGTGGAAGCAAGCCTTGCTCATTCCGTATATCATCTGAGGGGCTACCAGTGATCCTTCCATACATCACAAAACAAGTTCTTTACAGTCCAATGGCAGACTTCAAACATCTTCTTGAATACAAATCAATCAAGTTCCCAGATTTTGTCAATAAACAGTTGGGACAGAAAGCAATTGACCTTGTCCTGGGATGCTGCGTGGTGATTCTCAGCGACGGTGCGTACTGTTTTTGGTTAAAGTGTTAGATGCTTCTTTGTTCATGTGGGTTTCTTACAGTTTTACTGGTATCTCAGGTGAAGAACCAGTCAAAGTGGATGCATCAACAATAGCTATCAGTTGCTGGAGAGGGAAGAATAGTTTAGGTGTTATGGTAACTACTGCTGATTGCCAGGAGCTGCTAGAGAGACTTGCTGAAAGAACACCCAAAACCGATGGTGGTTCGGTAAATGGCGATTCGGTAAATGGCGATTCGGCCGGGCCTGAAGCTATGGAGACAGCTTAAGAGCCCTTCTTTCAACATCATAACTTTAAGATTGTACTCCTTTATTGTGCGTTTTTTTTTTTTTTTTTTTTTTTGATGATTCACTTTTCAAGTTCCCTTTACATTTAAGCATATCATGATAGAGATATGATGACTTTTGATGAATGGAAATTTTTTATGTTCTTCCAAAATCTGAAACCACTTGAGCAGAACGTTTTAATCAAATAGATGTTTCTATGCCACTTCCTAATGAATATACAAGAAAAACAACTGATCAAGAGGACGCGGTTACTGCAACATGTAGTGCTCTAGGTGGGGACAGTGGTAGGCGGGGATGGTAGGTAGGTTAGTGCTCTAGGTGGGGACAGTAGGTAGAGTTTACAGCTGAAGTCTCTAGGAAACAAAGGCCCTCTTATTTCTCTGCAAATTCTATGGCAAACGCTATCTGTTCTTCCAAATCAGACTTGCTATGATGAAAATGTTTTTATCGGCATGTGTGCTCGTAGTTCTTCTAGCCATGCTTGGTATAAGGATTCACGTTTTGTCAATGCACCAACATCACCTCTGTAGTAGGGGATTGTAACAGCTCTGCACTGCTTAGAACAAAAGAACCATAATAATATCACTGATCGAAACAGAACTCACAGCTTTGATCGCCAGAAGTGAACGCTGCGTCACCGAACCGAACAGGGCTGAACTCATGAGAACTTTCAGAAGAGAAGAATTTGTGGTGAGAAGGAACGTGAGAATGGCGTCACCGCACGTGAAGGAATGTATTGTCCCACGTGTATCAAATCGATTAGTAATAATTATGGTATGTGACGAAAACGAGACTCTTTAAACATATGCAAAAATTATTGGCCTATACAGGTTTCGAACCTGTGACCTTCGCGTTATTAGCACGACGCTCTAACCAACTGAGCTAATAGGCCTTTTTGTTTGTTATGTTCAGGAAATTATTGTATTCTCATAACTATTGAATTAGCCACATTTGCAAAATCTGACTAGCATCGCTGGGACCGAACCGGATCATTAGTAACGACCCAATTTTAAAAAGTTTACTTATATTATTGCTGATCAAATCTTTTTAGGTAACTTATATTGCTGACTGGTAAGAAGTAGGTTCGAAAGTAAAGTGATAAGGTTTAGCTTAAAGAATTTGAGCTATTTGGGACTGTTACCATTTACTCTCGTAGTTCATGTTAAGCCCATTTCAAGGGTTTATGTAATAAAGAAAACCTGTTCGAGAGGTAGGAAAACATTTATCAACAAATTAAGTAAATCCCTAAATTATTCCCCCCCTCCCTTTTTTTTCTTCCTTTGAAAATTTCTTGAAACATGAGTGATTTGAAATGGACAAGGATGAAATCATTGCTCTCGAAAACAATGCCACTACTTAAAATATTATGTTTAGTTGTTTTTTCTTTTGAAAAAAACAAACAAACAGATAGTAATGCAAATCAAGAACCATATTGAGCAAGTGTATCCATATATAAGACAAATGGAGGTTTTTAACTGCTTAGATGTAAGAATTCTAAAGACTTATGGAAAACTAAATGCGTTGTGAAAATTAAACATTTTATAAAGCGAGTTTTCTTGAGTGTATACTAGTCACAAAGAATTTAAAGTACACAACACAAAATGTTATGTACAAGGTTCCTTATGTGGGGACAAATGAAATCTAGTTAATCATGTTATACTTAAATATCATTGAGCAGTTACTATCCAAAATCTCTTCAAACCCATGATTTTTTCCTATGACTTGTTATTTTCAAACATGGACTATATGGTTTGGATAATTTTGAAAGATATTTCATTAACTTTTCACGAATAATGTAGTATAGATAGAGGAGCATGAACGAAAATATATTTAACAATAAAGGTTACAATTTCAATGGAGATTGTTAAAATCGCAGAAACAAAAAAAGGTTATGGGAATAGTCTAAAAAGCAAAAGACAAGAAATTAAAGTGATGATCCAAATCAATTAATAAAAGTTGGTGGTGCTATGTTGATGGTGCTTGGAAAGAAACGATTTTATTTAAGACAAGATGAGGAGATAGTATAATAAACAACAATGTGAATAAGAAATACTCCATGACACAACTTTTCACCATTTCATGTGGAATGTGAAGTCCTGATTTAGACCATGTAGTATATGAAAGTTAACCAACAACTAGATGTGGCGTTTTATTTTAATTTAGTGAAGATGTTGTCTATATTTTGTTATTTACATAGTGACATAGATTCTCTTCCACCTAAAGAATTCAAACGACGTAAAAGAGTTTTCAGCAACTTCTTCATTAAATGTATTTCTCGTATAAATTTTTTAGGGCAATTCTCTTAAATAGTTTTTTTTTGAGTTTTTGTCACAAAAATAGTCTTCAAAAAATAAACTGATCAAAATAGACTATTTTTTTTTTGAAATTTTGATTTTTTTTTTTTTTTGAAATTTGAAACCCTAACCCCAAACCCACCCCTTAACTCTAAACTCTAAAGTGCAAATTAGTTAACCCTAGGGATATAAATGTATAAAAATGAATTTTTTAGTTTCTAAAAAAACATTTTGGTCATTTTATTCCTTAAAAACTATTTTTGTGACAAACAAACTAAAAGAAGCTATCTAAGGGAATTTTTCAATTTTTTAAGGCGGACAAATTAGCATATGGTGATTGGAGTGTTTTTACATCAATAGTTTATTGATCCAGTTCTATTAGTATGGTTAACTGAACCATTTTATATAACTTCATTATTTAAAAATAACTGAGATATTAAATTAGATAAAAAAATGTTTAAATATTAAAAATCTTTTTTTTTCACGATATCTATTATGGAATTTTCTGTTAGCAAAGTGAAAGTTTAGATTTTGAAAGTTTAGATGTACGAAGTGAAAGAGAATAAAGAGCACATGTACATTGGTTTGTGTGGGAGCTAAAACCTTAAAACCAATCATTTAATATTAATATATTAGATTTAAGAAAATAGTGGAAAACGTCGTATAAGATAGTTTACTCGAAATTATTTCGACGAAATGTATTTGATATTAGTGACAATAAATATGATAAAAGATGGGGTTTTTAATTTATGATTTGACATTTTTTTTTATATTTTTCGTTTAAGAGACGGCTTAGAGCATGATTATCCTAGTTTTTTACTAAGGTTTCTTGCACTGTTCGCGAGTCTCACTAACACGTGTGTCCCACAAAAACCTTAAAAAGTAGTTCATGGTCTTATATTTTTTATTTAAGAGACGGTTCTTAGTTTTTTTAGTTTTTAATTAAAAAAAGTTTAGAACCGTCTTTTATCCGAAACTAAAAACTCCGGTTAAGAGATCGGGGATAAATGATGGCCTAAGAGAAAAATGCAGGAGCTAGAACAATTAGTTCACTAGAAATCTCTAATTCGGGTGACCACCACTTCCAAGGCACAATTTTGTTTCTCTCCACTTAATTTTTTTCTCTTTTGCTCGATGATTCCTAACCAGCAGTTTGTAATTGTAGTAACGTATAGAAAAGCTTTTAAACTCCTTAATATCGCGACTTGAGTTTGTAGAGTTTCATCTAAATTTTCTATAAGTTTGAGATTCAAGAGTTGTAAGAAAAAACTTGCAACATGTTGCATAAACTTACCTAAGAGGAGGATGGCTCACTTCTGAAAGCTTTCCAATTTATTCGACCTTGGTGAGGGTCCTAATCAAAGCATGAATAAAAAACAAGAACACTAGATTTCCTTGGGCAAATTTCTTTGCCTTTTTATTTTTTTCTCCAAAATTTATGATGAAATGGAGTTTTCAACTTCTACACAGAATATGGAAACAAAGGAAAGTTTACAAAAAACATGGAAATAAAGGAAAGTTCAAAAAAAAAGAAAATATGCAAATAAAGGAAACGTAGGGTTTAGGAGCAAAACACCACTCTGCATTCAATCAAAGAAAAGAGACGTAGTTGATGAACACCAAACATAGGGGTTGGGCCTGTATCTTCTTGATTCAGTTTGCTTTGTTTTTTCCTTTATTATCCTTGAAACTCTCCCAAAGAATCTGCTGTTCATCCAGGGAAGCTGATCTAGTTGAAGAAGATGAACCATTTGTTACCCTTCCTCTTTCACTTATCTGCTCATTTTTTTCTAACTCTCTTGCGTGCCTCTTCATCACCACTTGTTCCTCTTCTCGTTGGCGAAGATATATAGATTCTTTTATAGCCCGACGCACTGACAAATCTTCCATGTTTAGACTCTCTTGAATAGCTGCAGCAACCTGTTCATCCTCCGGAAGTTTCTTTCCTTTCCCTTTATCCTTGCAACTCTCCAAAATAACCTGCTGTTCTTGTTCTTGTTGGCGGGGACGAAAATTAGTCTTTTGACGAGCCTGATGATCAATCTCTTGCATGTTTAGACTCTCCTCAAAAGCTGCAGCAAGTTGTTCATCCTCCTGATCCTTAACTTGCTTTCCTTTGCCTTTATTCTTGAAACTCTCCAACAAAACCCGCTGTTCATCCTCCTCCTGATCCTTAACTTGCTTTCCTTTGTCTTTATTCTTGAAACTCTCCAACAAAACCCGCTGTTCATCCTCCTCTTGATCCTTAACGTGCTTTCCTTTGCCTTTATTCTTGAAACTCTCTAACAAAACCCGCTGTTCATCCTCCTCCTCCTGATCCTTAACTTGTTTTCCTTTGCCTTTGAAACTCTCCAACAAAACCCGCTGTTCATCCTCCTCCTCCTGATCCTTAACTTGCTTTCCTTTGTCTTTATTCTTGAAACTCTCCAACAAAACCCGCTGTTCATCCTCCTCCTGATCCTTAACCTGCTTTCCTTTGCCTTTATTCTTGAAACTCTCTAACAAAACCCGCTGTTCATCCTCCTCCTCCTGATCCTTAACTTGCTTTCCTTTGCCTTTGAAACTCTCCAACAAAACCCGTTGTTCATCCTCCTCCTCCTGATCCTTAACTTGCTTTCGTTTGCCTTTATTCTTGAAACTCTCCAACAAAACCCGTTGTTCATCCTCCTCTTCCTGATCCTTAACTTGCTTTCCTTTGCCTTTATTCTTGAAACTCTCCAACAAAACCCGCTGTTCATCCTCCTCCTGATCCTTAACTTGCTTTCCTTTGCCTTTATCCTTGAAACTCTCCAACAAAACCCGCTGTTCATTTGCATCTCTAGTGGCAATGTTGCTACTCTGAGGGGAAGACTCTTCCATTTTTGCTGAACGGGACCGTAAACTGTTCCTGTGCTGAATAAGCGGCAAGTCAAGCTGACAGAATTTGAGAAAATCTTTATTGATTCCCTTTATTGTTTCGGCACAGGAAATTTTGTTGAGGGCATCGTATTTCCGTACGCGTGAACACTCGCGAGCCATCTTTTTAGCTCTTCGAAGGGTTTTAGTAAGAAACTTTAGTTCGTTATTACCAGATGGGTCAACTCTTTTTTGCAACATTTCCATCTCTTGAATAATGGGAACTAGTCTCTCCAGCGTTGACGCTAACTCCTCAAACAAAGGTTTGAACTCCTTCACTTGCTTGGCCTTTGAAATCACCACCTTCAGTAACTCAGTAACTGGAAGCATTGATACTATTTCTGCGACCGGCATGATTCGACCACTTTCTTTGTCTTCTTAAATAGAAATAAAACAAGAAAAGTTGAAAATTTTAATGTGAATGATGAGTACGATGTTTGTGCTTCTTCTATATATATAGTACAATTCGGACGAAGAGGGATAATTTAACGTAAGAACTAAGGGTATCATTATTCTCGGTCTCTTAACTGGGGTTCTTAATTCATGATTTGACCTTTTTTTTTTTCACTTTTCAGCTAAGAGACGATTCTTATATCTCTTATTTAAGAGACGGTTCTTAGTTTTTTTGAGTTAAAAACTAAGAAAAACTAAGAAGCGTCTCTTATCCGAAGTTAAAAACCATAGTTAAGAGACCATAGATAATATGATCTAACACGTCTGGGTCAACGCGTGAACAAAAGATAAAATAGATTTTAGAAGAAAAAAGGTTTTATTTAAGAAATACCGTCTTTGTTGCCTGACCCCACGGAGAGACCTTTTGACTCCACTCATCTTCACTATACCTCAATTNGGGGGGGGGGGGGGGGGGGGGGGGGGGGGGGGGGGGTATAGCTAACACGGGCCAGAAGTTGGTCTGCTCGTTTGGGCCGAGAAAGACCAGCTTGATGGTTAGATAAACGCAACGATATTATATAGAGAAAGGCAAGAACAAGGTTTCATGTAACTTGTGAGATAAGCAAGAGGAAGGAGACATCAACTAAAGATTAATAGCTTAGGCCAAATTTTATTTGATCTTTTATCCATTGTTGTATTCTCTTGATCAGTTATTTGGTTCATGTGTAAACCTAAACTAATTCAACATCACTAATTTGGTGGCAATTGAAGTTTCTTTGATCTAATGGACTTTAGAAACATAAATTCTTCCATGAGACATACCGATTTGAATACCGATTTGAAGCTGGAAAATTAGTTAACTTTATTGTGTCTTTATTTTCAAGTTTAGTACTAGATTAAAGATAATTTAAACCCTAAGTAATCATAGATCAAAACTTTACAAGTGATATCAGTGTTTTGACCTATGATCAGTTAGGAATATATTCAAAAATCACAACTGCATAATATTTCTGGTATTTTGTATTGAGTGAGCTAGAATAAAACATTGGAAATGATTATATGGTGATTGTAGTGTCAATAAACAAAATTATTCTCAACCTTTCAAAGTAACACACCATGTCCATAGGAGAGTGGAACTTACGGACAGAGAAAGAACATGGAAGCCCATATTCTAGTTTCGAAGACCTTAGTTATGAATATAAACAAGAACACAAGATTTTATTGAAAGAATAAAAAATTGATAAAGAAATGGAGTTTAAACCTCCTACGAACTTAGAACTTAGAAATATGGAAATAGAACATGGTAATAAAGGAACCATAGGGTTTGTCCTAAACAAATAGGAACCGAACACTTTTGTTATTTGCAGAACTGAAAAATCAAAGAAAATAGGTCCATGTAAAGCTCATCACACCCCCTTACTAGCTCTCATATTGCTTTCCTTTGCCTCTTTTTTAAACTCTCCCATAGAACCCACTGCATGTCGTCTTCATCCAACAAAGCTCTAGTGGATGAAGATGAACCATTATTAGTTACCCTTTTTGCCACTTGTTGGTGACGCATTGAAGGCTCTTCAGTACTGTTTAGACTCTCCTGAAGAGCTATAGCAACTAGTTCGTCCTCCTCAACTTGCTTTGTTTTTCCTTTTTCCTTCAAACTCTCCCAAAGAATTCGCTGTTCTTCTTCTACTTTTCCCAACGAAGTTGAACCATTTGCATGTTTTATCTTCTTAATACGCCTTTTCGCCACTTGTTCCTCTCGTTGGTGAAGAGAAATAGATTCTTGAATAGCCTGACGCATTGAAAGCTCTTCATCAGTGTTTAGACTCTCCTGAAGAGCTACAGCAACTTGTTCATCCTCCTGATCAAGTTTCTTTCTCTTTCCATTATCCTTCTTGAAACTCTCCCAAAGAATCCTCTGCTCCTCGTCTTCTCTTTGATTGTATAGCAGCAAAGAATTTGCCATCTGCTCATCTTCTTGTAGCTTTCTTTTTGCCACTTGTTTCTCTTGCTGGCTGCGAAGAGAAACAGATTCTTGAATAGCCTTTTGAAGCTCTTCAGCTTCACGCGACGAAAGCTCTTCTTCCATGTTTTGACTCTCCCGAATAGCTATAGAAAGCTGTTCATCATCATCCACCTGAACTTGCTTTCTTTTGCCTTCTTCATCATTGCCTTGTGAACGAGACCGTAACTGGTCCCTATGCCGAATAAGCTGCAAGTCAATCTGGCAGAACTCCAAAAAATCTTTACTGATTTTTTTAATTTTCTTGGTATACGAATTTATCTTCACTAAATTGTATACACGGACGCGTGAACACTTGTGAACCATTTTTTTAGCGCTTAGCATCAGTTTGGTAAGAAAAATTATTTCTTTATTACCTGGGTCCAGTCTTTCTTGCAACTCATCGATCTCTTGGAATATTGGTAATAATCTCTCAATGGTCGACGCCAAGTCCTTGATCAAGGGTTTAAAGTCTTTCACTTTCTTGGCTTCTGCAATGACCAGCTTCAAAATATCTGTGAATGGAATCAAAGAAACCAACATCATGATTTCACCCTCTTTTAGGAAAACAAACACAACTCGAAATTTTAAGTAGTATGTTGATTGCACCCATATATATATACAAGTTAGGGGGATAATTTAACGTAGAAGATGACAAAGTAGTGAACAAAAAGAAATAATAAAGTCTTTAATTATTTCTTTCATGTTCACTGTACCTTCTTGCCCCATGTGGAAACTCCTAAATTATTTTCACCATGTTCACTATACCTTCTTGACTCGCAATTCACGGAAGTCGCACTGTAAGGCAAAAAAAGAAAGAAAGATATCTTGTTAATGAGTTAAAGTCTAATCTCAAATTTAATATGGTATCAAAACCAAATTATAATATCATGTATGTTGTAAATGATATTCTTCTGTTTTATAACATAAGTAGTTTTAGTACAAACAATTTATTTTACAATATAAATAATTTAATATTTCAATACAGTTTTGTATTTATTGAGTATTATGTGACCAATTATACTATATAGATATATTTTATAACAGGTTGAAGTTATATACTAAATGATATCTTTTAACACGTAGCAATTTTCTTAATATTAGTGTTTTTAATTAAAACTATTTACATTTTAAACCGAAAGAATATGTTGAAGACGTTAATCGGCAGCTTTTTCCGTGTAGAAACTTCATATTTTATAAAGAAGGATAAAAACTCAAGAATGTATTGACTTTGTTTTTCTTTTTTTTTTTTGCTAAACAAGAATGTATTGACTTTGTTATAACAATGCAGCTTCCATAATAAGTTATACGAACAGTCCAGGAATTAAATTAAGAAAAGGTCGACTTAACAAATGAGTGTTCCAGAAAACTCCTACAATTACAATAAATTCTCACCGTAATAATAAGAGAAACAGAGATAAACAAAGTTTGAGAATTTCTAAACTTAGAAATAGAAACTGTGAAAACTCTGACCTTAAAAACTATTATAACAAATCACTCAATATCTTGCACTTAAAGCATATCGAATTAAGTAAACCCCAAAAACGTTAAACAAAGACCAAAAATAGTACTCCCTCCGTTTCATATTACTTGTCGTTATAGGGAAAAAATTTCGTTTCAAAATAATTATCGTTTTAGAGTTTCAATGCAAAATTCATTAATAAGATTCATAGGTAATTGTGTTTTTATTTTTCTATTGATTGAAATATTATTAGATGTATAGGTAATTGTATTTTTATTTTGGAAATATACAAAAACATATGTTTTTTTAATATGTGTGAATAAACCTAGAACGACAAGTAATATGAAACGGAGGGAGTATAAAATAGAAAATTAACACCCCCCTATTGACTTTATGAAAACACATCATGTGCAACAGTGCAAGGTCGTGCTTGTTATATTAGAGCATCATTATCCCAAATACTCATTTAGGGTCTCTTAGATATTTTTTAATTCTTTTAAGCAATAAAAGTGTGTTAAGAGACTCCATTAAAAGACCCATACATTTATGTGCTCCAATGCAAGTCTTTTAAATAAGAGTTCTTAAAAAAAAAAAAAAAAATCAGGAAGCTCTTTGAATATGAGGATGTTGTTGTTAACTCATCGTGATATGTTTTGTCACAATGGTAAGGACAGTCTATGGCTTTGACTGTTTTCCGGTCAAAGTACCAAACACCAACACACAATCATCAAGTTCCTTAGTAGTCCTCTATAGTAAAGTTGTGAAGTCTAGATAAAACAAAACAAAAAGACATTGTATAATCCAAGAGAAAGGGAAGTGAGAGCATACCCTGTTTGAATTGCATCTAAGACTAACTTGGTCTTCACTATCGCCAATGAAAGAAGCACCATCACTGTAACGCAGTTTTACTCTGTTCCAGTTGTAGAAGTCTGGCATCGAAAATCATATTCAGCTAGATTTGACATAGCCAAAAGATTAGAGATTGTAAAAGAAAGAAACTGTTTATTGATGTCTGAGTTTTCATCATAAAGCAGAAAGCTACTTCCTGAGATCATTAGCTCTCAATCACACAGTCATAAACACAATCAAATAGACAAGATCGAATGTTCCAAAACATGTTCAAAGACAGAACCTTTGCAATAAACTTGAACTCAAAGCTTAAACCTTTGCAATAATCACAGGAAAAAAAAAACAGAACAATCACAATCAACTAGATGAACCATAAAACAATCAAACAAGACAAGAATAAACATTTTCATATGAACAATAACAGAAACCATCCACGGATTGATTGTACCTGCGATGGAAGAAACCATGAACAAAAAAGCTTTTGATCAAACTAAAGAGGAAGAGAATCAAAGAAGCAAAGGAGAAGGAGAGAGATGTTTCTGTTTCGTAGAAGAAGAAGAGCCACCGCCGATTTGTTTCTCTCCTCGGTTTCTCCTCTCTTTCCTCTATCACCGTGACACGTGTCCAAGAAGAACCGTCTCTTGTGACGCTTAATTAAGAGACGTCGCTTAAGATAAATTCTTTTTTTCTTTTATTTTTAATCATAATTACACCTAAATACCAACATAAGAGACGCCGATAATCATGGTCTTAGTAATGACGAATGAGTGTAATATACTAATAGTGGCTCTCAGTGGAATTTTCTCAAAAATCAACATATAAAGTCTGATTGTATCCATAATTAGAGTAAAATAGAAAAGATGAAAAACATTTTCAACTGGTTTACTCTTATTTCAACCAATCAAGATAAAACCCGGGGAAATCATTTCTATCATTTCACTCCAAAAATGAGAATAAAGTAGAGTAAAATTTCCACTTGGATGAAGTGAAAAAGTTTACTCCAGCGATATTTACTTTTTTCAACTCATTTTCAACTTTCTTTTCTAACTTTTCCTCTATTATATAACTAATCACAGAGTCAATTTATATTTTACATAATAGGGCACATTGGAAGGAGAGCACCAGTAACTCAGTTAGACTGATGTTTGTGCTAAAAGAGCCAAAATACCATTTTCTAACTATATCTAATAAAACAGACCAAATACCATTTTCTAACTATACCTAGTGAAGAATGAGTTAGAAAGTAAATAAAATAACTATAGCTTTTTCTAGTTGTATGCACTGTTGTTTCAAAGTTTAAGGGAGTCTTTCTCTTCTGTAGCTTGTGGCAACTGGATTTTCATTCCGCTCAACCTCTCCTAAAGTTCTTTATTGCTTCGCTGAAATCCGGTTAAGATTTTGGTCTCTGTTTCTTTTGCTTAGGTCATTGGAGTTGTTAGATGTTCTGTTTAGATTAATTTTGCTATTAATTTCTCTATTTCTTCTGTAAATATTTAAAAAAATTTGGTAGAATTTTAACATTATACCCAAAAAAAAATGAATGACTTTGGTTAGACCAAGAAAAAGGAGATGATTGGTGTTTGTAAATGTGAAAAAGAATGGATGGAATATGCTGGTTTTGAAGCTATTGTCTTCAAAGGGTAAGTTCAGTATATAATGAATATCAAATCATTTTGGTTGGTCTTGTTGATGTTGTTGATACAATGGATGTCTGAATTGTGTATGTGCAATAGTTTGTACATGCAAATTGTGGGTGTGGATGAAAAAGACGTGAACAAAAGATATGTAGACGTAAAAGTTGTTTATGGAGAGTTGTAAATAAATATGTTATGGATGGGTAAGACATGGATATACGTATTAATTGTGTATAGAAAAGTCGCGGACAGGGAGAGTTGTAGACATGTAAGTTTGATAAAAAAAAATATTCATTATGTTTTGTAAATCAAAAACTATGAGTACGTAACACACTTAATCAATTTTTAAAACATCTTGCAATATCAAACACTTTGTAATATTCTACAAGATGGACAAATAGATAACTTATAAATAAAAAGACACCAATCAGATAGACAAATTATATACATATACCACATACTAGTTATAATAAAATAATCAAACTATGTGGATAGTTTGGTGAATATGCATTTGGTCGACAAACTCGTGATGGAAAGACTTGAGTTGGATTTTGTAGAGACTGGACAACAAAATAGTGTGGACAAAATACCATGGACAACATCCGATGAACAAAAAATTGTGGACATTGTTGTGTCGTGGACATGTATGTTTCCATAGAACATTTTATCAAACACCCTGAAAGTAATTTTTTTGTGTTTTCCATCCTTGTGAAATCAAAAATATCTGCGACCTATGCATAAATAAAAAAGTAAGGAAACATATCATGTTACAAGTGTTGTGAGGCTCATAATAAAAAATCATTAGTATTTCAAATAAAGTGACAATCGAACCGTCGATGGAATATGAAAATAAAATGGTGGTCTTTGATCTTTCTTTTTTTGTTTTGAGCTATTTTGGTGACGAAAATTTAAAAATAGTTATTTGAAAAAATTACCAATTTTTAAAAAATATTAATTGAAAATATTTAAATTGATTAAATATTATTGGTTAATAGTAACCAATTATTGTAAATTTTATATTAAAAATAAATAATACTGTAAATATTTTTTATATTCTTAATCTAAGCGAAATTAAAAAAAAATGTTAGAAAGGTAGAGAGTATTAGATTACGTTTATTTAAATTTATTCAATTGGTCAAAATCAAATGTAGACACTTACAGTACATATATAAACAAAAAAACTCCTAAGAAAGCGATGACAAAAGAAAATCAAGAACGTAGCTAAACAAAAAGTTATCAAGAAGATGTGTTAATAACTTAAGCTGCTTGAGGTGAACAATGATATGTGACATAGATTGGTCAATCAATTTTCCAACTGAAGCTCCAGTCTCACAAGTAACACCTTGTTTAGCCTCTAGTACTCCATTGATAACTCTATCATCGTCGTTTAGATCTTCTTCTTCTTCTTCTTCTTCTTCTTCTTCTTCTTCTTCTTCTTCTTCTTCTTCTTCTTCTTCTTCTTCAGAAGAGTCATCTTCTGCAAGCAAATGAGGCGGGATGATGGATTCTTGAAACTCCCATTCGTCAATACTAAGTCCCCATTCTTGATAATCTTCTCCTGCCATCGCTAAAGCTTCCATTGAAACCATCATTAAGTACTAATAAGTTAGCAGAAAATGATTGTAAAATGTAGTTTGCTTTTTTTTGGAATACTTTTTTTCTTGGAATCTTTTTGAGTTCTTCTTGTGTTGATGAGTACGTGTGGCTTATGACGTTATATATATAGAGGGAGAGAGATGCATGTACGGACGTGATGTTTCTCCCGTGAAAAGATCACGAAAAGGCCTGTTTACAAATCAAACCGTTGAATTGGATTGAATTTGAATTTCTAAAAATGTCAAATGCTTTGAACGAAACAATATGAAGAAGAACAGAAAACAACATTCTCGTGATTCTCTCTAGAAGTTGAAGAAGACTACTTGCAGATGGATTGAATTACAAGAATGAACTCATGTTAAAGAAAAAGTAGAAAATTATGTCATGAGTAATGTGAAACACGTTCATATCCACCATAACACTATTTTACATAACATATTACACCCAACAATATATATTTTTAATGCGCAGAACAGTCACAACAAAGTAGTTCCAAAAGGAAAAAAAAAAAACAGCCACACCAAAAAGAATAATTAACACCGACAAAAAAAAATAGGAATAGTTAACAATTTACCTTGGTTACAATCCAAAATGTCTATGGACAAGATATGACTTCCAAAATGACAAAATATGAAGATAATTAATTTCTTTTAACTAAAATAAACTGAAAGTTTGTATACTAATGGAAACCAGACATGTACACAGTTTAATGACAAAAGATTTGGTTATAAGTTTGATGATATATGTCAAATACATAAATTAGAGTGTAATAATGATGCAGTACCATTACGTGATAAGAGTGACCACATCAGAATTTACAAGTTTAATGAGTCAATTAACTGTGGCAATATCTCATGTAGTAGAGGCTTGAGAGTGGTTTCAAGTGTTCCAGAAAGTTGAGGACATAGGCAACATCAAAGTGTCATCATCTCCCAACAATGCCTCAATATCTATTAGATCATCATCAAAACAAGTTGCTTCTTCTGAATTCTCAAGAGCCTTTTCAACCTGATGAACAAAAGATTTAAGTTTCATTACACAAGCTTAAGCTCAAGACCAATGATGAGATTAGTTTATAAAAATATTATTACCTTGCTTTCTTGGATGTCGTTGACCACATTAAGTAATCTACGGTATTGATCTCTAGCTTCAGGATACTGAGCCATTGACTTAACTCTAGCAAGAGCCTTTTCAAGCCTTTCCTCTGTTTGCTTTCTACCTTGCTTGAAGAAATCATCATCTTCTTCTTTCTCTGTAACTCCATCTTGTTGCATTTTATCATCAACAAGTGCGTCTGACTTAAACCCTCGCAAACCAGCTCCTTTCCTTCTCCAACGCAATATCACTTTCTCTAATATCCCCACTGACCAAATTATCTTCCTGTAGTTTTTTCTAACCTGATAACCTCTTACATGAGCCTGCACGTTTGCCAGTTTTAAACTCGTTTAAGTATAACAACTAAAAACGAATCAAGATCATTCATTGGTATAGTTTATCACTGTTAAATGTACCTGTATTCTGATGATTCTTTGTCTAGTAATCAAATAATCTTTTCTTCCCTTGTAACCACGGAACTTGTTTTGAATCCGGATAGCAGCGGCTTGCACGGAATCATCGCTATGCGCTCGTCCTGGTTTGTGTGTTTTAGGAGGAGCAAGCATTGAAAGAGCACGCTCTTCTGACATTCCCAACTTTCTGTCTCCAAACTCTTTTAGTTGCTTCTTCTGGAAAGACTGAGCCCTGAAAACCTGATGAATCCGAGCAGCTGCTTGTGTAGCGTTACGTACAGCTGTGAGAGAGTCTGTTAATGACGAGCTGGTCGGGCTAGCAGGAGTAGCCTCAACCGCTGCTAGAGATGTTTCTGCGTTATTGTCATTTAGACTGAGCAAAGAAACATGAGCCCTTAAGGCATACTCTGAGAGATAACCAGCTATTCCTTTGTAACCATTAGCATAGGCTAGATCAGAAGGTGTGCTTCCTCTTGGGAAATCTGGATTTGGGTCTGTCAAAGTTCCAGGAGCAGCGCCGAGAGCTATGAGAGAACCAATTACCAGCTCCCTGAATATGCAAAAACCGTTTGTTTCAGATACTAATAATCAAAGATGAAGTAGTGAACTCTTTTTCTAGAAATGAGACTAACTCACCTGCCAAAGAAAGCTGCCCAATGAAGTGCAGTCCAACCATTTACATCGCGAAAATCAACGCTGACACCAGCTACTATCGTCGGTTCTAATGCCCAGTTGTAACCAAGAGCAGCTGCAAAGTGTAATATACCTTGCCCACCTTCATCCAACACGTTCGGACCTTTTCCACCTTGTGCTATCTTTTGCAAAAGCCAAGAGTGTAAGCTTTCTTTCAGAGCTTCCTGCAAAAGGTTGTTTTTCATATTCTCTTGGGAGATTTCATTCATTAGCATCTGATCAAGCTGGTCGTCGTTCTCGAAAAGCAGTAGACTAATCTTCTCACTCACTTGGGACAACAAATCACTATCATTCCCGGGAAGAGAATCAGATTTGGAGCACAAGAGTTTAACAAATCTTGCTTCAAGACTTTCAATAGAATTGCAAGCAGTAGACTCATCTGTTTCTCTACCAAAAGCTTGAGACTCCAAAACCTTATACTCGAATTCACGCACTTCACTGCATGCTAATCTGTTGGAACATGTTACATAAAAGGGAACTCTTCCAGCCTCATGCATAGGAGCCACACACTGGAGAATCCCATTATTAGCTATAACATCTGCTGGAACTTCTGTTTGCCCAAACATGCAACACCACTCTCCAGTCTCAGCCGTCTTTAAGAATTTTCCAGTAACAAGAACCTTAAAAAAAAACAAAAAATAAGCACAAACCTATCTATTGATTCCCCAAAAGGACAAAGAAATAATTACTAATGTTACCTTCACTTCACAACCCACATAAGTCCAGTTTGGAGCAAAGTCTATAATGCTAAAGAGCTGTTCCTTTGATAGGGAAGGACTCATAACATATCCATCCAAGTCCCTCCTCGCCTTATGACCATTAGACCCATCCTCACTCTCAACTTCTTCCCAGTAAGCTGTTGAACTGGAATGAGTAAAAGACTCGTTTGCATCAGCAATAACACCAACATCTCCAAGTTCTTTGCTCATCCAGCGACTGAAACTGTCCACTTTTTTCAGGCCTTCTTCACCCAATGCACCGTCTAACAAATGCTGTTTCATCGTAGATAGATATGGAGCTTTTTCACTCGAAGCTAAACTGCTTATAGCATTTAGTTTTATATCTGCAGTTGATACAAAAAAAAAAACTGAAGGGTTAGCTTTTAAGAACAAGTAAATTACAACCTTTTAACACGATGAGTCCAGTGTAAAACCTTTTCCTTGGTGCCACATGGAACAATCAGATGTAAGTCTTGAATTTAACTCCTGATTCTGTGGATGTTGGAAACAAAACAAAACAAAACAAAACAAAAGTTAGAAAATCGATACAATAATGAATACATACCCTATTCAGACAAATACACTTTGAGTGTACTCCTGTAGACTGACAAAATCTTGCACAGTAAAAGAGGAGCCCTCGAGTATTTGGTCCAGCACTTCATGCTCACTGTTAGGCTGCACTTCAGCTTCAGAGCCACAATCTCCCAGAATCTCTTCCCAAGTTTGGGAATCAATTGACTTTTTGTTTCGTAAGCCATTTGTTGCTCCATGACCGTTGATAGTTCTGCTTTTGTCTACCATACTGGAAGAGTCTGTTATGGGGACTCTGCGAACCGCTTTCTGATAACTATCCCTCGCTGCTTAAAAAAGCAAATGCCATATAACGTTTGTAAGTATCAGATGGTAATTAATATTAACTTATGATGAACATAAAACTACTTACGCGTCAAAGACATCTGATAGTAAGGATCAAAGCCAGAACTTGTAGGCTGCTGATGTGAGTAAACTACGGAGCTTCCCTGCTGATTGTATGCTGTAGAATGAAAGAACAAACTATGTGTAAGATACTACTATAATACGGTATCCTCCACGTGACATTATGTATGAAAGAAGCAGCACCTGATTCAGCATCTTCAAGCTCTGGGGTATGAACACCATTGGCACTTGCTGAATCAGTAGCTTGCGAATGATAGCTGTGATCATATTGATTAAGGCTGCCAGTAGCATAGCCATCACGTTCACTAGTGAACACTTCCCCAGTTTCATGAGAAGATCGAGCAGAATCTGCAGTCCTTTGCATCCGATTATAAGAGGTCGACACTCTACTACCCTGATTCATTTACAAATTTCACTCTCAAACTGTCAGCTTGCGCAAAAAGAAAATATCAAGGCAGAGAAATGAGCTAATAACATGATGGGGTCAAACCTTAACATCGAGATAATGGACAAAAACTATGTGGGAAAGCTCTCTGCATCAGTAACCAACAACAACAACAAAAAAGTTGAAGGTCAATGTTCTGATCAACTTCAAAGACATTGTAACCTTTCAGAAGTATAAATAACTTCACAAGCAAGCACATGTTGTTAAAGTTATTATTATGTTATAATATAAGCTTACTCCTGAAGCATCCAATAACTGCGTCTTTGAAAATTTTCATTGTCTTGTCCATGCGCATAGTAGCAATGTAGAACATCAACGCTTCCCGCCTGCAATAGAAACAACCATTAATAGGAACAGCATCTTGATGATATTTGATATTATCAATCATATTGGATCAAAGAATCACAAAAGAATATGTTTTTTCATTCGATACCTTCAACCTCTCATGAGCTTCGTTCACTGTCTTTCCATCTCTTTTCTTCCTCCAATTGTGACCATCTTTCCTGAAGTATCTGAGCACCTTTCGGTCAAATAGAAAAACAGATCCACCTGAAGATAAGGCAGCATGAACATCATTCTTGAAACCTGAGTTTTCATCTGGATATCACACTGGGAATATGCACACAAGCAGGAGTGATAAATCTTACTTGCAGGTGTAGTAGGTGGCTCGGTAGAGATTTGAAATCTTTGGTAATTCTGTAAGATTTCACAGATTTCAGGAGGACGAAGCCAACGGTTTCGAGCTTCTGAGAGTATTTGGCCAACATCTGTGCGAGGAAAAGACAACACAAAAATGAGTATATATCCCAAAACAAAGTATATTCATCAAGACAGCTTTAAACCATTCTAATGGTACATTTCAGTTGGTGGCTGCAGATCTAGTGTAGGGCTATATAGTCAACTTCAAATCAAGAAGCAGCTAACTAAAGCAAAACCCAACTCAAGATAGGCTGCTAAAACCTTCAATGACACATATGCTAAAGAGTAAATAATGAGTAAACCTACTTAAATGATGATCAAGACTAATACAAGAGTTGGATTTGGTTTTAAACTTGGATAAGTATTATAAGCAGACCAAGTCAGTGATAGCATTAAACAGACCAAACAAGCAAAAGAAAACTTTACAAAATGAATATTTAGATAAAAAAATATGCTTTCAAGAAGAAATCATCACTTATACCAATCAATATTCATAATGAATAGTAAAAAAAACTTTTGAATATATTCCATATACAAAAATAGAAACTCTGATTCTTCCTCATAAATATACAAACTTCATTTAAGTTCTACACCAAATAGATCAAAGAAGACTAAAGATTAAAGAGCTAGAAAAAATAAATATATACAAAAAGAAAAAGAAAAACTCTGACTTCACCTAGTTCGTTATTGGGGCTAAATCGTCTAGCTTCCGCCATAGATTCCTTTTTTTTAAGATCTCAGAGTGTCAAAGCAGAGGAGATGAACACTGAAAATAACCCAAAAAATAAAAGTTGGAACTTTAGAGTAAAGGTGAAAGCTTTATTACTATTCTTCTTCGTCTACACTAGAGATTTAGAGAGAAACAGAGCAATCAACACAAAACCGAAAGGATTAAAGTGAAGAAGGGAAGCATCTGAGTGAGTAGTGAAAGAGAGAGAGAAACCGTACGATGAGCAAATGACCGTCGTGGTTGAATTTCATGTCAAATTCTTCATTGACGCAAGTTCCAAGTCTCTGCCTTTTTTTTAATTCATTAGTACTAATAGTTAATCTCATTTTCTGTATTAATAAATTATCAACTGGGTTATTATATATCACGTGGTGACACTAAATAACTCTTGCAATAAAGCTGCTAACCCACTTTATAATCTTTACAATATCTTATAACATCAAAAATAAATCTTCACACCGATTTTGTTAAACATATAAAACTCCCATTAAAGCAAAAATGTACATATTTTGTATGCTAATCTGGAGCAACGGCAAACTATAGTTTAAGAGCCCATTATCAAGAATGTTAATAGGCCTAAACGTATTTAAATTTATGCTTACTAGAGAATATAGTTTATCAAATGGTATGATTGGAGAACAAAAGAGGATAGCAGAGAAGCTACAAAAGAAAATTGGCTAGACATAAAAAATTCTGAGGCGACTTCAATTAATTTTTACCATAGTAATTTTTCCTTCTTCATCTTTATTGCTTAGTTTACAAATTAAAGAAACTATGTAAATAAAAAATAATAATTTGTATGTTGCAGTTTTATATTTGCAAACTAAACGTAAAATGACAATAAACTAGTTTTGTATCTTCTATCAATTTTTTTTTTTTTTAAATTGGTTACTTGTATATTAGTTTATCATAAGACAATGTCATTAAAGAATTCTTTTTTTTTTGCTTATGACATCAAAAAGCCTTGGCACGGTTCTGCCTCAAGCAGATGCATCAATATTAGTGTCTCATTGATCATTGTGGTGTTGTCTGTGCCGTTAGTAAGATTACTCCCTAGCAGTGAAATGTTATAAAAATTCAAGATCTTTATCATATAGACCCTCACTAATGTACTGCGAATTAACTGCATCAACCATACTGTAAAAACAAATACACTCACACGTAAAGTCACAGTAACAACTCGGATTCACAAACGAGATAAAGTTAAAAGTGGAAACTGACATCTCACAGCTTCTTTATAGCATTTAGACAGATAAACCAATATAACCAGTGGGAGATGTAAGCCGCAACAATCTAATGCTCTTGTCTTTCTTTTGATCATTAACAAGAACAGCCTCCACCTTGTTGGTCACCTTGGGAAGAATTCGAAGTAGCTTTTAGGTTAACATCAACCATATCCTCAGTTTTCATGTTTGAATATGAGTCCATCCCTGGTAATGCCGCAGCGATTTTGCGAAACAAAGGCTTGATATTGAATCCTGCTTTTGCACTAGTCTCAATGAATATAACTCCGTATTCACGACCTTTGCTGTCTCCTTCTTCAATCGAGACTTGCCTGACCATTTCACACAAGAACAATATTTACAAACCAATCACAAATGAAAAAATGAAATAATAATTTTACCTTTTGTCGACAAGATCTGTCTTGTTTCCGACAAGAACAATGATAACATCACCGGCTCTTTCAGTGCGGACTTCTTCAATCCATTTGGAAGTGTTGAGAAAGGAAAGTCTATTGGATACATCATAAACAACTACAGCAACAGAAGAGTCTCTTATGTAACTTGGAATCAAACTTCTGAATCTTTCTTGTCCAGCAGTATCCCTAATTCATGGGCAAACATAAACCAATCCATGCATGTTTTGAGACTATTAACTTTGTACGTAAGATGACGTCGGTAATGATGAAGAGCATTTCTTACCAAAGCTGGAGACGAACAGTTCGATCTTCAAGGTACATTGTTTTCGATAAGAAATCTATTCCAATAGTAGCCTGCCAAAAAAAACAAAAGTTTTTACGTAAACTTGGTGGAGATTTTGCAATTCAATGAAAATTATCATGTCAACAATGTATCTACACGATCAATGTGGTAGAGAAACATTAAAAAAAAAAACAATAACCAAATTATATTAAATCCCTTATGGACTTGTGATTAACAGATCGTACGTAATGTGATTAGGAGAGGATTATATGGACTCAAATTAAACAGATATAATGATGAAATTAAAAAAAAAAAGGAATCATAGCAACATTAAGCATCTCAAAATGTAGCGATTAGAATGAATGATCGGTACTTTACCTGGTAGGTTGTGTCGAACTTATCATACATGAAACGTGTGATGATGCTTGTTTTTCCTACAGATTGATCTCCTAAGAAGACCAGTTTATACTTAGCCAATGGTGACACCGAAGCCATTTCCAACGCTCAAAGAGGATCTTTTGATTTCAATGTTCTTCTTCTTCTTCTTGCTTCTTGGTGCAATGCAAAAACGCATTCGATCGTGAGAGAGAAGCTGAGAAGAATAAGCTCCTATTTTTGGAAAGTGAAAGAAACCGCTAAGCACGAAGATGAGGACGGCTACTGAAAAGTCGACTTTACCCATTTATCTATTCTTTTGTTTGTTGAGAGAAAAAATGATGACAACGCTCTTGACGCGCCCACATCAAGGAAACAAGAATCATCTATTTTCCTATGGCGCGTGATGTATCAAAGTTTGAACCTGGCAAGTAAACTGGTTAGCTCTGGTTATAAAAATAGATTGTGGGTTTCGGATTAGATTCAACTTTTAAGTTCATAAGCTTTTGTTTTTTTTTGACCAAAAGAAATGAGATTGGGATGATGCTATATGAGTTTTTTTTGTTAAAACATTTTAGTTATTCAGTTTGTTTGGAGTTGTTTTATTTTCTGGTGTAGGCCTATTATACAATATCTGATCATAGTATATGAGTTTTGCCATGTTTTTGGGTTATCTAAAGTTAAACGTACATCAGTGAAATCCATTTTAATGGAGTGTGTGTATTTACATTTTGGTTGGAAATATTCAATCCAAGGAAGAGCACTTATTTATAGTTACCTGTGTTAAGTTTGAGTCTATCAGATTAATCGAAGTGACTCCATGGCCCAATGGATAAGGCGCTGGTCTACGAAACCAGAGACTCTGGGTTCGATCCCCAGTGGAGTCGTTTAAATTTTTTAGCAACACCAATGTCCGTGTCGAAACAATCCCCAGTGGGCAGTGGAGTCGTCCTTCTAAAACACTGATTTGGATTAGTGTTACTGTGTTGGGTACGTTACCATTATCAGAGAATATGTCAAGTTTAGTAATTAGCTTCTTCAAATGTCTGTCTACATCGAATAGTGTTTATATCTCATGCCAAACAACAACACTAAGATGAGAAGACTAGTGATTCACTAGTAGTGAATGTGACTGAAGTTGAAGCCAAGCTTGGTTTACAAAACAAGCCTGAAGGTGAGGTTGATACGAGTGCCCTCTGCCTTTGCACGCTTTGGCACAGAATGAATCCAGTCCCTTTGCGTGTATCCCCTCATCACCAGCAATGATCCATGCTTCAATATGAAACTTTGTTGATCCTCCTCCTCTCTGCTGCTGCTGCTTTTCTTTAACCTCTTCTTCGCTGGTCCTCCACCATCACCTGCAGATTCACACACCAAACAAACAAACGTCCCTTCACAAGAATTATATATATTCAGCTGATGAGTCAAAAAAAGCCTCTCCATACCAGGGGAAGAGTCTTGGTGTTTCTTTTTCTTCTTCTTGAGCACAAAGTCACGTTCGCATCCAAAAGAGAGGGAAGCAATTTCAGGAGTAGGACCGTAAAGCTTTTCATCATCTGCATGCCAACCAACATAGTCATTGGCACCTTTGTACCTATTCAAAAGCAAGCTGTTGAATCTGCTTCCCGGAAGCGCTTTGCAAATCTGACAAGACAGCAAAGAGAAACGTTAGCTGCAACAATTTACTAGAGAGTAAAAAGGGTTTATTTTTGGTATCTTACAGCATCCAGGATCTCCTTGAGAGGTGGAAAATCATCCCATGAATAGGCATCAGGTCGATATCCACTGTACATGAGCTGAGTCAATCCGCTGCTTGCAACGTAACATGTATCTCTAGGCTAAAGGAAATATAAGATTAGAGCGGCTACAACACGCACACACACAGATAGATTATAAATGATTTAACAAGTAGGTGTTCCCTACTTTGCACATTACTCAAGGAGGAGACACAGTTAAGATTCAACTTCAATGGGTAAGGAAGAGGGAAAGAACCTGGAGGCAAGAACGACCGAAGACTCTAATGGTGGGTCTGGTCCAAGGAATATGTTTGTCGAGGTAATCAAAGTAAGTCCAAGATTGTTGAAAGGGAAGAAACCTTTGTATGTAGATGAGGTCACTTCCATGACCAAGATCAATGGTTCTTCTAGTGAGAGCGTTGGGTGTCTCCACCACCTCAACAATGGTTGCTAGATTCGCCCTCCTCTACACAGCATAATAATTGCATTTGGTTGCTTGTGAAGTGAAAAGGGAAACGTAATCTTGGATGAGACAGATAGAGATACCTGGTCGTGATGGCAAT
The DNA here is from genome assembly GCA_012274485.2 of Sinapis alba. NCBI lineage: Eukaryota > Viridiplantae > Streptophyta > Magnoliopsida > Brassicales > Brassicaceae > Sinapis > Sinapis alba. The sequence continues at coordinate 61,321 of MU106539.1, forward strand.
GGAGTCCTCCTGTCTTGTAATATGATGAATCATCATTTTTACAACTGTCACTACCAGAGATGTCTTTGAGTTCAGAACACTTGTTGTCAGGCCTGTAAGAAAACACTGAAACCATTACTTGTTTCGCATCAAAGGACTTTATTAAAAAATCATTACTTTCTGTCAAGCAATTGCAATTCATCTTCCTCGTTGGTGATTTGACCGCCACTAAGAACCTTGCTGAATCCATCAGACGGCTCCTGAAATATTTTGTTTTGTCAGAATGGAATCGTCACTAAGACATAACCAAAACCGAATCACCGGAAACGTACCTGATGATGATGATGGGAGCAATTAGCAGCGGCTGAGAAAGAAGAGTCCGGAAGAAGATTTTCGGTGAAGTTATGCGGATTCTTCATCATCGCCATGTTTCTCTCCTCCATACCGATGGGGTGATTCAACTTCTGTCTGAATAGAACTTAGCTTGGGAGGAGTATGGGTAGGAGAAAACCCGAAACAAATCCAAATGTATAAACCGAAACCACAACCCCAAGCGAACTGCTAAACCGAGTGGTTTCATAATTTAGACCACCGCTCTCAGAAGCGAGCCGGTAACAAAACCGATTTTGTATTTACAGATTTTTTCTTTTTCTTTCATTGGTATGGTTCTTCAGTGCTATACTTTGGTATACTGACTACATCTGCATGATGTGTGTTAAACATGTGCATAGTGAGGAAGCACCAATAAACAAATGGAGATGCTTCACTAATTCATTCATGGTGGTGAGAGGTTTAGATACAAGTATCTGATAGCTTTCTACTATGTGTTCTATGATGAATCTTGAGCTGAATGAAAAGAGAACACAATTCAAAAATCTGAACAAGCAAAAGACAGGCGAGGAAAAGGAGAATGAATAAGGTTCACTTTTTTTTTTTTTTTTTACTTTGTTCTTATGTGGCTTGCTAGATCATGTTGCATAAAATATTTTGCTTTGGAATTATTGCTTATATGAATTTGATGATATCATGGTTCTGTGTTTAAGCTAGAGCATTGTAACGTTTGGGATTCAAATAGGTTCTAAGAGCACCCGCAATGGGGATCTTTAAGGGGGGGGTCATTAGCGGAAAAATAATTAAATAATTAATGGATCCCACAAAAACTCAAGGATTCGATCTTTAAAATCCTTAAATAAGGATTGATCTTTACACTATTTGCGACACGTGACGGTCCGCGATTGGTTGAATTTCTTTTTATAACTTTTTTTATAAAAAATCTGAAAAAATCAAAAAAAAAAAAAAAAACCTAAAGACTCCAATGAGAGTAACACGGTTGCGGATGCCCTAACAAACTTCATAGATTCTGCAAAACATAAATATAGCTTAATTAATGAATACTAACTCCATTGTTCCTGAGTGAAAAGTAAGAGAAATATATAGTTTACTGAATTTCATTAGGACTATGAAATACTTGTAAGAAATATTATTGAATAGTCTTACAAAAAACATTATCACAAAAATAGTATAGAAGGAAGAAAATGATCAAAATATTTCACTAAAAAGATAAATATATATTTATATTCTTATGATTAACTAATTTACACTTAGGTTTAGAATTAAGGGATGAAGTTTTGGAGTTAGGGTTTCAAATTTTTAAAAATAAAAATAAAATATTATTTTTCCAAAATAAAATTATTGAATTAAAGTTTTAAATTGTATTGGATCAGTTTTTAGATATTAACGGATTTTCAATATTGTTATGTCAATTGAACTAAAAATTAAAATAACTGAATTAAAACCAAACTAAATTTCACAAATATTTAACCGATTCTTGTATCTATATATATATATGTATATATAGATATATACAAAAATTGAAAAACGAAACTGACCTAAAGGTCCTAAACCAAATTAAAACTGAATTAAGTTGTATGGTAACATGCCTCAACAAGTCTAACTGTCCATTTTAACGGAGTTAACGAGAAATCAACGTCCGTTAGATTAACTAACCATCTCCACGGAACCCAAAAGTTTTGTATTTCCGGCGAGATAATCCGCCGCCGCCGGAGACTTGACAAGGGTTGGTGGCTAATTTTAAATAAAAATATCTTATTCCATATTCGCAGCATTGATCTCTCACCAACTCCTCCAACTTTCTCTCGTTTACAAATCCACCTTTGAAAAAGCTCGACCCTTTACATCTCTTCTCACCAACCCATTCTCTCCAATGTCGACTCAGACCTCCGCCGCCGCCATTTCATCCGCCGTCGCCGCTGCTGCTAGAGTCGAACAATACCCAGATTCAAAGAAGCCAATCGGGTCAATCCGTTTCCAACCATTTCCTCTCTCCCTCTCGTGAGTACTTTCATCTCCTCTGTTTTTGATCATTCCTCAAAAGTGTTACGACTTTGAATTCGAATCACTGTCTCATCGGTTTTTGTATGCAACCACGCTTAGGTACTACTGTAAGTCAGGGAAGGTTTCATCTAGAATCTGTGCCATGTCCAAACCAAATGATGCAGAGACTCTGTCTTCAGTAGATACTTCACTTAGCCCTCGTGTCAAATCCTTGAAACCTTCCAAGACTATGGTTATCACCGATCTTGCAGCCACTCTTGTTCAGTCCGGTGTTCCTGTTGTCAGACTTGCTGCTGGAGAACCCGATTTCGATACTCCTAAAGTTGTTGCTGAGGTTTTATATTCTCCCAAGTGGTTTCATTATGTATCTCTCTGTTTTGTGCTGAATCTTTTGTTTCATTATAGGCAGGGATCAATGCGATTCGAGATGGTTTCACTAGGTATACGCTGAATGCAGGTATTACAGAACTTAGAGAAGCTATATGTCGCAAGTTAAAAGGTACTTATAAGATAAAACACTTTTTTAGCTTTGTTATTCAGTTAATGTCTGAAAAATGGAGTGAACATGTTTATGTTCTGTTTTTTTTTTCAGAGGAAAATGGATTGACTTATGCACCGGATCAGATCTTGGTTAGTAATGGAGCTAAACAAAGTATCTTACAAGCAGTGCTTGCAGTTTGTTCTCCTGGTGATGAAGTAACTAACTATACCAAAATCTTTTTTTATTTTGTTATGGTTTTTGTTTAGTAACCATAAAGTGTGTGTGTTTCTCTAAGGTTATAATCCCTGCACCGTATTGGGTGAGCTACACAGAACAGGCGAGATTGGCGGATGCGACACCTGTGATTATTCCTACCAAGATCTCTGATAACTTCTTGTTGAACCCAAATGATCTTGAGTCTAAGTTGACTGAAAAATCTAGACTTCTTATCCTCTGTTCTCCTTCTAACCCTACTGGATCTGTTTACCCCAAGAGTTTGCTTGAAGAAATCGCACGGATCATGGCTAAACATCCAAGGCTTATGGTATTTAGCGTAAAAACACACACACAACTCAATCTTTTTGTTAAACTGTTTTAAGAAAAAAAGATATGTTTCTTTTCATTTCTTGTGTAGGTGCTATCAGATGAAATATATGAACACATAATATATGCGCCTGCAACACACACAAGCTTTGCTTCTTTGCCAGACATGTATGAGAGAACTTTGACAGTAAACGGTTTCTCAAAGGTAAAGTGTTTTATCTTTGAGTTTGACTTCTAATGTTAAACCGATCAAAATCGTTACTCATCATATGATAATGTTAAGGCTTTCGCAATGACGGGGTGGAGGCTTGGATATCTTGCTGGCCCTAAACATATAGTAGCAGCTTGCAGTAAATTACAAGGCCAGGTATATATACAAACATATGATGAATCTTTATCCGCGTGATGACAATGAGTTGAAATTGGTTTAATGGTTTCTTATAAAGGTTAGTTCAGGAGCTAGTAGCATTTCTCAGAAGGCAGGTGTTGCTGCACTTGGGTTAGGAAAAGCTGGAGGAGAGACTGTAGCTGAGATGGTGAAAGCATACAGAGAGAGACGAGATTTCTTGGTTAAAAGCTTTCGTGAAATGGAAGGTGTTAAGATCTCTGAACCTCAGGTGATGATTCCCTTTTGAAGCTATTACTTTGCTAGTTTCTTCTTTTGTCTTCTTGTTCTTGACTGTCTTTGCTTTGCAGGGAGCTTTTTATCTCTTTATTGACTTCAGTGCATACTATGGATCAGAAGCTGAAGGTTTTGGTTTGATCAATGACTCATCGTCTCTTGCATTATACTTTCTTGACAAGTTTCAGGTAAAAACTATTTCAAAAGCCATTTCCACATCTACATAGTTCTAGTTAAAGTGTTGATACGTTTTTGGTTCTGTGTTTAGGTTGCGATGGTTCCTGGTGATGCTTTTGGGGACGATAGTTGTATTCGGATATCTTACGCCACATCTCTCGATGTTCTGCGAGTCGCAGTTGACAAGATCAGGAAAGCCCTTGAGCCACTGCGTGCCACTGTTTCTGTGTAACGAACGGTTCGGACACTAAACGTGTGTTTTAATCGTTTATGTGATGTTGTAAATTATATATGTATCCACTTTTGTCTTATGCTTTGTTCATTTCTTCAAGGTCATATAACCATATGTTCTTCATTGTACATCAATTTTTAAGACAAAAAGTTGCTTGTGTTATAAGTTTATACACATACATTATACATCTGATTATATCAGAATTGTATGAAGTTAAATCAATCATCTCATCAAACAAAAAAATGACTTTCATATACATATACTTCATACATTCTGAGTTCAGGATTTTAACCAGAAAATTGAATTTAAAAACTTACGTCCCTATCTCTTAAACAACAAAAGAACACAAATTTTTATTCGTGTGCAAAACATTTGGGAATATTTTAGTTTTATCGAGAATTATGGGATCAATTCTATTTTAACGACCTAAATTAAAGAAAATGTATATACTAGTTTTCGTTTATATTCTAAAAAAATATTCTTTCCGTTTCTAAATAAGTGTTACTTTGATATTTTTACGGAAATTGAAAAAATTGTATAATAAACTAATATATCTTATTTAATGCATCATTAATTAAATAATTTTATTTTTTAAAAAAATTATTTGTTAGTCAAAAAAGTAAAAAATGAATTTAATATAGAAAGTTACATTGAAAATGTAAAATAACACTTTATTATGAAACAAAGACAATGATTTTACTACTTTTAATAATTATTTATAAAAGCAATTATGAATCAGTTTTCATAATTAATTACAATAATTATGAATTAAATTGTTATTAATTATTAACAGACATATTAGGTTTTCTTTAATAGACAATGATTTTACTATCAAATATTCACAGTTTTATGTTTGTTTAAATTAAATCATCATTTTAATCTAAATTAATTTTCAAACTTGTAAATAATTTTCAATAGTTTTATAATTTTTTTATAATAAAGTCAACATCATATGAAATACAAGTAGATGGTATTTCTTTAGTAGGAAACAAGAAATATGTACTCCCTCTATATGTAAATAAGAAAATTAACTGAAATGTTGAATTAAGAAAAAAATTAAATTTGTAAACGTGAATTCTATAAGCGTCAGAAGTGTGTTCAGTAATAATTGATAATATTATTACATCACGACAAACATACTAACTGGCCTAGAAACTTCGCATATATTCATTAGAGATGATCATGTCTATATAGTAAACAGAAAAAAATAGTGAAAAGAAAGTAAACAGACAAACAAAAGAAAATGAAAGGACAGAGTCTTGTGTGGTCTGAAATGGATGCGGTTAATTAAGAGGCTGAAAGGGAAAAACAAAGCTTAATATTTGATTGGATTGAATTTAGAAATTGCAATTAAGTTCTTGGTTCAAATAAATTTGACTGCAGAACTGTTGATTGTAGACAAATACACTGACTTAAGCTGGTGCTATATTGATGGAGTATGCCATATCTAATTACTACAGAAACCTTGTAACTAACCGAGCAACATATCAACCCAGTGAAATACTCAGTAATAATCATTTTGATGCCATTATTTGGACTACTGTTAAGGAGCATGCAAGCAGGTCCGTCCGTGATAGTATGAACTCAGACATAAAAACATTCAACTGAAACAAAACCATTCCAAACATTGTTTCGTCATTTCTAGATCTACTAGGCCTATTCATGCTTAATCAAATTAAGTAAATACCCCACTTTTTGCTTTAACCAAAGTCATGGCCACTGCTTCGCGCGTCTTCGCTGCATGCATTATCTTTGTGTCACGACTCTCTGTGACACTGATGTTTTAACCCTTTTGATTCTATAAGTAGAATATTTACCATAAAAGTTGAAACATAAACATAACAGCGTAGATGTAACAACGCAGATAAACAATTTTACGACAGTTCTCTTCCAACACTTGAACTTTGCCAGATAATTTAATCTATATATACAACACAAAACCACGATAGATAGTCCAACATATCTATTAATGACATACTATAGATCTAGAGTTCTCCAAACAAATAAAAACTATACACATTATTTGATCACTCTCCATGAGTCCACATAGATCAGCAAAGTAGTCAATATTATATTTCACTGGGACGTCTAGACCTTACTTTTAAAACGGTCACTACTTTACCTTTAACGGAAACGTTAACTCCCTCACGCGCAGTCACTAGACGTGACACCAACATCTTTCGTCACGTGTGCATCAAACAAGACCACTTCCACACATCAGCTGGCGCGCGGCAGCCACTCGTGTCTCGGTGGCTAAACCTCTGCCGTTTCAACCCCTTCTCTTGTCTAAGAACATGATTAAAAGGGTTGCTTAGGGGTGTTTAGGAGGTGTTTGGAAAATTAATTTAATAGTGAGTGGATCCATACAAAAATTAAGCACCCTTGTTTATGGAACTTGTTTAAACTCTAGTGCTTGACTGTTTGCGGACCTCACTGATACGTGGCGGCCCATAACTATTTCGTTTATTATTATTTTTTAATTCAGAAAAATATAAAAAAAATAAGCACCCATAAAAAGTGCTAGAATTGATGATGGTCTTACTACTTCTTCATCTCTGGGGTTGCGTATGTTCAATCCAAATTTTGATTTATTGATTCAGTTCCCTCAACTTTTTTGATATTTTGGTGTATAAAACTTAGTTACCACATTGGTTATATAGAGGCGTCTAGATTTCTCCAAATCTAAACTTTATTTTATACGTCTTCATGAATCATGAGTATGCATCAGCAAAGTAGTCAATACAGTAAATATTTTGTTGGGACTTTGTAGACTCTACGTTTAAAAACGGTCGCTACTTCACCGTTAACGGAGACCAAATCCACACATCAGATCGCGCGTGGCATCCACTCATATCTCATTGTGGCCAAACTGTACCGTTTAAACCGATTCTCTTCTCGCTTCCTCATCCCTCGGGTGCCTTCGAGTGTCTTCTTGACAAGAAGGAAAGAAAACGATGGGACCCACAAAAGGGAAAAGCACCAACAGACAAGACTTGTCTTAACGTGGATCACGCCACGTGTATGTACCGAGCTTCCAACGTGTCTCTCACATTCTAGCTTCATCCACACGCGTGTGAACCAAATACACGTGTGGTTTAGCGGCTCTCAGGCTCTCTTGAGCTTAGAGGAGTGGGCTCGCTCGCTCGCTTGCTAACTCAACCAACCATCTCCACTCGCTTGCGGAAGAGGAAGGGACCACCGCAAAGACTAAAGAACCGCCACGTGTCCCTCATTCTCTACGTCTTCTCTATATATCCTCGCACTTGTTCGTCGATTCAAGATCACAAACCAAACACACATAGAGCTTAACGCAAAAGAGAGAGAGAGCGAAGATGTTCATTGAGAGCTTCAAGGTTGAGAGCCCAAACGTGAAGTACACAGAGAATGAGATCCATTCTGTGTACGATTACGAAACCACAGAGGTCGTCCATGAGAACCGTAACGGTTCTTATCAATGGGTCGTCAAGCCCAAAACCGTCAAATACGATTTCAAAACTGACACTTGTGTCCCCAAGTTAGGGTAATAAAGTTCGAAATCTTTAACCTGTGTTCTGTAATTTCCCGACAAGAACTCACTCACATTTTCGATCTTGACATTTTTTGGTGATTAGTGTTATGCTTGTTGGCTGGGGAGGTAACAATGGATCAACCTTAACCGCTGGTGTGATTGCTAACAAAGAGTGAGTAAACACTTTGGTTCACTTCCTCTGTTCCTGTTAGTTAATAACTTATCGAACATTGTTGTAGAGGGATCTCGTGGGCGACTAAAGACAAAGTGCAACAAGCCAACTACTTTGGTTCACTCACTCAAGCTTCTTCCATTCGTGTCGGATCTTACAATGGTGAAGAGATCTACGCTCCTTTCAAGAGTCTCCTTCCCATGGTGAATCCAGACGATGTTGTGTTTGGTGGTTGGGACATAAGTGACATGAACTTAGCAGACGCCATGGCTAGAGCCAGAGTCCTTGACATTGATCTGCAGAAACAGCTCAGACCTTACATGGAGCACATGGTCCCACTCCCTGGTATCTACGATCCTGACTTCATCGCTGCCAATCAAGGGTCACGTGCCAATAACGTGATCAAAGGTACCAAGAAAGAACAAGTTGATCGAATCATCAAGGACATGAGGTAGTTGAGACTTACATATAATGCAAAAACTGTTGTTTGTTTGTTAGTTTAGTTTTGTGTAATGATTTTATGTTTGTGTGTTTTAGGGAGTTTAAGGAGAAGAACAAGGTGGATAAGTTAGTTGTCTTGTGGACAGCCAACACAGAGCGTTACAGCGATGTGGTTGTAGGGCTTAATGATACGATGGAGAATCTATTGGCTTCTGTTGATAAGAACGAGTCTGAGATCTCGCCTTCTACACTTTATGCTATCGCCTGTGTTCTTGAAGGCATACCTTTCATTAATGGAAGTCCTCAGAACACGTTTGTTCCGGGACTCATCGAGCTGGCTATTTCGAACAACTGTTTGATCGGTGGGGATGATTTCAAGAGTGGTCAGACTAAGATGAAGTCTGTTCTAGTCGATTTCCTTGTCGGAGCTGGCATCAAGGTAGTAGAAAGATAGCTTGTTTGTCAAGTAAACCTAACTTGTTTATTTCTTGTTACTGAAGAAACTTGTGATTGATTGTTTTGGCAGCCTACTTCGATTGTGAGCTATAATCATTTGGGAAACAATGATGGCATGAACCTCTCAGCGCCTCAGACTTTCCGCTCTAAGGAGATCTCAAAGAGCAATGTGGTTGACGACATGGTGGCTAGTAACGGCATACTCTTTGAGCCTGGTGAACATCCTGACCATGTTGTTGTCATCAAGGTTCGGTTTTGAGTCACAGATGTTCTCTTTCCTTACATGTTTTGAATCTTGCTAACGTGTTATTGTGTGTTGCAGTATGTACCTTATGTTGGGGATAGTAAGAGGGCGATGGATGAGTACACCTCTGAAATATTCATGGGAGGGAAGAATACAATTGTTATGCATAACACTTGTGAGGATTCTCTTTTGGCTGCTCCAATCATCTTGGATCTTGTTCTTCTCGCTGAACTCAGCACCAGAATCCAATTCAAAGCTGAAGGAGAGGTTTGTGTGTTCTGCTATCTGGTTACTCGAGTGTCTCACTTTAAAAACTGAGTTCTTATATGTTTGGATCTTGTATATTCAGGGAAAGTTTCACTCATTCCACCCAGTAGCTACCATACTCAGTTACCTCACAAAGGCACCTCTTGTACCACCTGGGACACCAGTGGTGAACGCTCTTTCGAAGCAGCGGGCGATGCTGGAGAACATCCTCAGGGCCTGTGTTGGGCTTGCTCCCGAGAACAACATGATCTTGGAGTACAAGTGAAGGACAAGGAAGGAGAAGAAAAAGCAGAGGACCTAAGACCTTAGAACATGAAGATTTATTATGCTTCATTGTTTCGTTTATAAATAATTAAGAATTGGGTAAGAGAGAAACATATCAAGAAGCTTCAGTTTAATTTGTGTGATAATATGATCTGAGCAGTTTAATTAGTGAGAAGATTAGCTATAAGCTATTGGATCAAATGTGTATTAGATTTTAGAGTAACTATGTTTGTCCCTCCTTGTGTTATGATATATTAAATGGGTTTTTATAGTCAGAATTTTCTCTATTTCGTTTTGTAAAAGGGCAAGAAAACCTTGAAGAATCTCGTAAACAGAAGCTGTGTAAAGCTTTTGGTCTTGTCTAGTTTTCCGAAACACAGAAGCATAAGGAAAAACAACATATAACGAGTGAGACCACGGTTGAGATCAAGAACTGCCAGCAGAAACCATCATGAACTCTCCCTCGCAGACCAAAGAGCCACCCACATAAGCTTTACCTTCCATCTTAGCAAGCCCGAACCGCTTCTGGAACTTGAGAAGAGTCATCCTCATGACCAGTGTGTCTCCTGCAATCACTGGTTTGCGGAATCTCACTTTGTCAATACCGGCAAAGAAGAAGTTATCCTGAGATCCTCCCACTTCCGGCTGCAGCATTACTATTCCTCCCACTTGCGCCATCGCCTGCAATACCCAAACTCAGCTTCTCAGTTGAGTGATCTACACTAATGTATCAGGATTCAGAGTCCAAAACCAACATCAAACTAGCAAATCAGTAACTTCTTTTCACTGTTAAAAACTTAAAATCCATATGCCCTTTAACATTTAGAGAATCATTCAACACTAGAGCATCTCGATATGTTCACAACATCTAACAATTCAATCAAAATCACATGTGAAGATCAAACTAGCAGATCATTCACAATAACAACTTCTCAAATGAAATTTGCACTCTCTCCACTAAACAACATCAAACTAGCAAATCATTAACTTCTATTCACAGTCAAAAGCTCAAAACCACATATGCCCTTTTCACTGTTGACATGTACACACAACTCTAGCTTTATTTACCTCGATCATAAGAACACCAGGCATGATGGGTCTATCAGGGAAATGGCCAGGGAAGAAGTTGTCATTGATAGTGACATTCTTGATAGCTACAGCTGAAACACCAGGTGTATACTCAATCACTCTATCCACCAGCAGAAAGGGGAACCTAAGAATCAAAACTCAAAACACTGTTAAAGGATCAAACTTTCAAACATGGGTCTCAATCAGCTCCTTGAAAAGTTTGTACCTGTGAGGCAATATCTCTCTGATCTGGTTAATGTCCATGACCGTTGGAAATGCTGGGAACTCTGGAGATTTGATAAGAGTTAGTGGTGGGGAGAGAGAATTGAAATGTCACGAGCATTAAGAGTGTTAAGTTTCTTACTGAGTTCGATTGGGGTGTCTTTTTGGGATGAGACGTTATCGCCATTGTTGGAACAACGAAGCGCGAGGGAGCTGGATTGCTTGGTGGGTATGAGAGAAACGGAATGGGATCTGGAGGAGGAGGAAGGATAGAGATTGGTTCTGGGTGGGTTGTGATGATGACTCAGTGGGTCAGAGCTCAGGAAGAGTACCGAGTTGGATGCAGTAGCCATTATCAAAGTAAAGAGGTGGGAAGAGAGTGAGTGAGAAGAATGTTTTTGCAGACAAAGAAGCGGAGAGTCCAAAGGTGTTTGGTTAGATTGTGCAAGAAGACGTAAACATTTTAAAAGACATTTAGTTTTGTACTTGGAATATATCAAAAGGCCTATTAGCTCAGTTGGTTAGAGCGTCGTGCTAATAACGCGAAGGTCACAGGTTCGAAACCTGTATAGGCCAAAAGAATTTCTTTTATTTTTGCAAAGTCAAAATTGGGTGTTTTTACCGTTTGCAAAGTCAAAACTGGGTGTTTTTACGGTAAAAATGGACATTTTGTGTGGAATGATTGCACGGTTTTCATTGATTCAAGTTATGATCGTAGCAGGTGTACATATTATATTTAGGATTGGACTTAAGTCGGATACTTGTGTTTTTGATCTATCCACTACTTGATTTGCTTTGTGCAAAAATTAAATTTGGTTTGTATTATACTTGATCCGATCAAGTACTTGTTAATCAAATATTTACTTAAATTTAAATACCTTTAAGTTACTTGATAATACTTGTTTATTTATGTTTAAGACTATAAAACTAAGTAGACTAACAATTGTTATTAATAAAATTTCACCACTCATAATTTTACTTTTTAATTTATGTTTTAGATCTAAAGACAAATGTATTAATTATATCATAAAACATCAATCTGGTGTATACAAGATAAGAAGCTAGAACATCGAACATTTGTATATATGGAGGGAGTATAAAATTTGAAGAACCAAAAAAATTCACCATAATATTTTCCTAGAACATGGTCACCAATTAGAGCATGAGAATTCTGAAATTATGTCTGAATTGGGCTTTACATTTCTATCTGACAGGCTTGGTTTGAATATTTTTAAAACTGAGATTGCATTATAAAAACTGAAGTTGCAGAAAATCGAGATGGTGTTGTAAAGTTTTAGGAGCAAAAGTTAATTCTACAATGTAATGCATATATTTAGCAATATTTACAAAGGGATTGCTTGATCAAAACAATGTGTTAATGTGTTGTTTGTCATCTATCAATAGTATCATATATCCATGAACACAATCTTCAAAAAAGACGCTCTGTCTGTTGTGTCTTTCCTGTTCTGATCAGTTTCTTTATGTCGCTCAACAATATTGACTAAAAACAAAACCATTTGGTGAAGAAAAAATGAACAATTGAACATTACGTCGAAAGTAATAAATTATTTAAGCACACTGTAAATCTAACGACACAATCACGTTATATATATAAGAAAAAAATGTATATATAGAGAGAGTGTCAGTTCTTAAACTCACTCTCACAATTCTCCGACACAACCTCCACCTTCTTGGAATCTAATAACCCCTTAACCTTAACATCACAAGTCACCACCACTTCCTTGTTCTTCTTCACCGGTCCTGCTTCATAATCCGCCTTTAACTCCATCTTCAGCACCAAACTCACCGGTTGTTTCGATCCCCGAGGTGGCATAACCACGTTTTTGGTCGATCCATCCAGCTTCACATTGACCTTGTCGGATCCAGACGCGGCCTGGAACATCTTTGGGAATTTCCCGCGTCCTAGGCTCTTGTTCTTGTACGTTAACGTAACGACACCGTTTCTTTTCATCATATAGTTTACTCCCATGTTAGACGTGGGATTCTCGGCTCTCAACGTGACCTCGAAGCTACTTGGTTTTACATTTAATCTCTCCACCGAGAAAATGGGAAGAGCGGGGCTGAAAACGAGATGAAGGATGAGAGTGATGGCACCGAGGATGAATCCGAAAACGATCAAGATGATAAAGAACCACATGATACGTTTAGAACGACCATTCTTTTTGTTTGTCTCCGGGTTATTACGGCGTTTCTCGACGTACTTGGCGTGTTCTGGAGGAGGAGTCCAATAGATTTGATCTCTTGGCACCTGAACAACGTAAGTCTCTAGCTCAGGGATTGAATCCTGAGGAGGAAGAGACCGTGAAGGTGTGTCCAGGATTGGGGAGAGGTTAAGAGAATGATTACGCCAATGTTGTGGTGGAGGATCTTGAGATGGCAATGAGGAGAGACTCGAGGTTGGACGGTGCCAGGTGGGAGGAGGGTCGTCGGGTTTGTCATCATGGGATTCATGGAAGGTGGCGGAAGGAGGAAGCCGTGGCCCCTCCATCGGAGAAAGGTGGGAGTTACAGAATGTGTGGTGGAGATTGGCTTAGAGGGAGGGCGAAAGAGAGAGAGAAGTGAGAGAGGATGCGAAAATTAGGGTTTGCATGGGAAAAAGTAAGTGGTTGTTGTTGCATTACTCAAAAACTTTTGGTTGGCTTGGAGAAGATTTTGCTATTTAGAGTTTGACAACTCACCTTCAGTTTTTCTCTTTCTGTTAGTATTAGACTTTAATACAATTTGATAGTGATTGATGATTGAAGATGACGTTATGAATAATTATTCATAACCATATTTGCGACTAATTCACCTCTCTCTTTTTTTTTCTAAATAGATTTATACGTACCTTGAGTTTTTTTGGTAACTAGTCTCATGGCTGGTTAAGGAAGTTATTGTTGTTGTTTACAAAACTTCTCTCTTGCAACGAACCGGCTAGGTAACTTGATGAGGTGACCTCCATGAAAGCTCTGGGTTCTAGTGACTCGTCGGATTCAATGCTTCCTAATGGCATGATTATTAAGGAGTTCTTAGAGCATCTCCAACCCTAGCACCTTTTATTAGGTGTTTTTTTTTTTTTAAATAATAAACGAACCAATTGCGAGTCGCCACATATCAGTGGAACCCGCAAACAATGCAAACACCAACTCTTAAACAAGTTTCATAAGAAGAGGTGCTTAATTTTTCTATTGGCTCCATCCACTATTATATTAATTTTTGGTTAAGTACCCCCCTAAGTATTCCTTTAGGACAGAATTCTTAGCTAAAATTAAGAAATGATTATTATATTACGTTAAGAACTTCATCCTAAGAATTCCGCAATAATTATGACTTAAAATTCATTTGAGGAAAGTGGAGACTCACTCAACCGTATAGGCTGTTAGAGCACCCTCAATCCTAAGCACCCTTAATTTTTTTTTTTTTTTTTTAAATAAAAATAATTAAAAACGAGCCAATTACGGACCGCCACGTGTCAGTGGGCCCGCAAACAGTGCAAGCATCAGCTCCTAATCAAGCTTCTTAAGCACCCCCTTAGTGGGACCCACCTATTATTAAATCTATTTTCTCATAAGCACCCTCCCTAAGCACCCCCTAAGCACCCTCATTGATAATGCTCTTAGAGCATCCACAATGGTGAGACCCATTGTGGAATCATTTAAAAAAAAATAAAAAATTTGATTTTTTTGATTTTTTTTTTCAGATTAAAAAAAAAAATCAACCAACCGCGTGTCGCCACGTATCGCAAATAGTGTAACGATCCTTATTTAGGGATTTTAAGGATTGAATCATTAGGTTTTAGTGGGGTCCACTGATTATTTAATTATTTTTTTGCTAAGGACTCTTCTTAAGGACTCCCCATTGCAGGTGCACTTAGAGCATGATTATCCGGGATTTCTTAAGGTGAGGTTCTTAGCGGAAGTTAAGAAACTGTTACTTAACTTTTAACTAAAAAAATTAAGAACCGGTTAAGGTATTTAAGAACCGGTTCTTAACTTTTTTAGTTAAAAGTTAAGAAACAGTTTCTTAACTTCCGCTAAAAATCTCACCTTAAGAAATCCCGGATAATCATGTTCTTACATACTGCTGAGTCATAGTTAGGCCATTTCTTTAATTCTTTCATACATAGTATTTCAAAACTTGAGTACCTGTTACAGCCCTTTGATTGTGGGCCTTGTTGCTGCACCGGTGAAAATACTATCCCAAATTTATTTCATTTTTTTCGACTAACACAAAAGCACCTTTTTTTGTTTAATAAACAGCTGTACATGAAAAAACATGAAGTAAATTCTTTTCTTTATAATTCTCAAAAAATAAAAAAAATCTAATACAGTATGTGCAAAAAGTTGTATACAATCGGAGGTTTTGATAAAAGTACATAAAAAACACTACGTTTCTTTAATTCTTACGCCAATCCACGAGAAACATGTTCCCATTAGGAGGAAGACAGATATACAGATAAAGAAAACATAAATTACAGGAAAACTATAGTTGAGGAAAAATGAAATGAAAATTACGAGATCTTGATTACCTTTCATATAATATAACTAACAAAATATTCCTGATTAGAGAGTAATCTGTCACACCTCATGCCACCCTGTCCACCGAGTTAACGACGTGCTTGTAGGATCCTTTAAAATACTCTTCACTCATCACAACGTACAAAAATCGCCACATCTCAACATCACACGTACGCTACTCCAAAAAGCAGACGATAATTACCTTCAAATCTCAAGACTCAAAACATATTTGTAATAAATCTATTAATAGTCGGACAGATCAGATCTCCACTTCTTATTACATTCTTATCACAAACAATGGCTCGCCGTGACGTTCTCCTCCTTACCGTCCTCCTCGTGATCGCCACCGTCTCCTCCATCTCATTCGCCGTAAGCTCCCTAAATCTCATCATCAGCATTATAACTTTTTACCCTTTTATTTATCTTTGGTCTACAACTCCACTAGGCATAACAAAACATGGTTAAGAAAATGCATATTCCATGATTTTAACATGATTACAAAAAAAAAAAACTCCACTACATGCATATTCCAAGATTTGAATCTAGATCATAACAACAGTTTAGGGGCCAGTACTAGTTCAAACCACTAGGTAGCTTAAGAAAATCATTTTCTTGAATATAACAAAAAAACATGAAATCATTTTCTTGATTTTACAGGACGAAGATGCAGAATGTGTATACACATTCTACCTCCGAACCGGATCGATCTGGAAAGCGGGAACCGAGTCGATCATAAGCGCTAGAATATACGACAAATACGGAGACTACATTGGGATCAAAAACCTAGAGGCATGGGGTGGGTTAATGGGACCAGGTTACAAATACTACGAGAGGGGTAATCTCGACATTTTCAGTGGGAAAGCACCTTGTCTTCCGAGCCCTGTCTGTTCACTGAACCTGACATCCGACGGCTCCGGCGACCACCACGGTTGGTATGTTAACTACGTGGAGGTCACGACGGCAGGAGTCCATGCTAAGTGCTCGCAGCAAAGCTTTGAAGTTGAGCAATGGCTTGCGACCGATACGTCTCCTTATGAGCTCACTGCTGTTAGGAATAACTGCCCGGTTTCGCTTAGGGAGAGTGTCGGTCGGGTCGGGTCTGAGATCCGGAAAACTCTCTCTTGGATCGTGTGAATTAATAAGTGAATGAATGTGTGTGTGTTTTTTGGAGACTTGTTCTATGTTGTCTTGTGAACGAGTGATTGCAATAAAGAG
The DNA here is from genome assembly GCA_012274485.2 of Sinapis alba. Classification (NCBI taxonomy): domain Eukaryota; kingdom Viridiplantae; phylum Streptophyta; class Magnoliopsida; order Brassicales; family Brassicaceae; genus Sinapis; species Sinapis alba. The sequence continues at coordinate 78,084 of MU106539.1, forward strand.
TATCAAATAATAATTCTGTTTTTTTCTTTTGTTGCTGTCGGTAAGATTTAATCAATTTTTTTTTAATTAAAAGTGTATTTTGAAGTAAAGCATTATATATTTTAAAGTTTTTTCCATATTATTAGCATATTTAATATTAGAGTGATGGATTTTAAAGTTTGGTCGGCAGGACTACTTCGAAGCTATAATAGAATTGCTGTTTTTAATTAGAGCTGTGAAATCTATTCATATGAAATTTTGTTTTGTTAGTTGTTATTCCAATCAAACTTTCAAAATCATCTTTTATCTAAGAGAAAACAGCTTAAAAACTTTAACTTATAAAAAAATCCAAAATAACTTTCAACTTTTCTTTAAACTATTTTAATCTCTATCTTTTAAAAATATTTCATTCTAAACCTCAATTTTTGTTGATCAATCTATTTTAGATATACGAAATAGTTTAAACAACAACAACTGAAGTTTAAATAGATAATTTCTAAAAGTTAAAGATTAAAATAGCTTAAACGTAAGTTGAAAGTTAATTTAGTTTTTTTCTTCTTAAGTTTTTTTAAAAAATTCTTAATTGTTCTCTGTTATTTAACTACTAGAATGACTTTTTGATATCAAAATATATTTTTTTTCATTTTATCAATAAGAAGTTTGGTTTGCAAAACTAGATCTCTTAGAGCAACCTTATTGGTTAGAAACTTTTTTAGTTTCTAAAGAAACAAAAATAATAAGATTTTATTTTTATTATTAATTTTAGTTTAATTTTTAATAAATGGACCAATAGATGAAAAGTAAATGTGATTTTAAGTATCTGAAACAATAGTAAAAATATCTCTGCCCTCATCCTCTATGTCTTCTTTCTCTTAATTTTGTATTTATTTTCTTTTTCTAAAATTATTAGATACCCACTAAACTTTATTAATGGAGCTGCTCTTAGACCATGATTAAAAGGAGTTCTTAAGAGATGGGTCACATGAATAGTGTAAGAATCGGTTTTAAAAGTTGTTAATTAAAAACCAGTTTTTATGGGTTTTTTGCACTGTTCGCAGACTCCACTGACATATGGCGGCACATGATTGATTCGTTTTTAATTTTTAATTTTTTTTTAAAGATTTTTTTTCAAAAACGTCATGAAGGATTCTTGGATTAATCATGCCCTTAATTGTCTGTCACAACTCAAAAATAAAATTATAGATATTTATACTATCAAAAGAGGATTCTTATAGGATTCCGTCCTTGATTTTGTGAGATATAATTACAATGGCATGTCATTCTTATATTAGTGCATAATTAATTAATATCAAATAAATAATTAATTTAGAAAATATTTTAGAACTAAAAATTGAACAGGCTTTCTAGAATCCAGACTAAAGTTGACCTAGCAATGCCTAGCATGGTCATAGTATGTTAGAAATGTGGTTATATGATCCTTATATTTTATTTTATTTTTAAAAACATTACAAATGTTTAAGTTATGATATGAGTCATCACTAATATATTTTTTTAAAGTTTCTAGATCAATAATTTGGTTCATCTAAATATATATTATACTTCTCATTAAATTAACTATAAATTAATTAATAATCTACAATTTTTTTTTTTCTTATATATGTAATAGTTTATGATTTCACAATTATGTAATATATATATATATATATATATTATGTTGATATTTTATAATATGTAAAAACGTAAAATAAATAATAATATGTAAAATAATTTATATATAAAATGTTCACTGCGGACAAGGCACGAACTTAGACTAGTGCAACATATAAGTCGAGGAACATTAACGTAGTCGAGACTATTCAAATGGTAATACCCAAAAGAAAGGGCTTTACTTTGACTATGTATTTAACTTTGTAGTCGTCACCACAAACCAAATCAACAGTCAAAAGCCGTGAAGAAAACTTTATACTATAATTTTATAAATGTGAGCTTTGATGCTGTGAAACCAAAGTAAGTTGAACCATGTCTTCTTGCATCTTCCTTTTCATTTTCTCATTCCTCACTAGTTATGGAGTTTCTGCTGAAAATCCTCATTACTTAGCCCTGTTCTGTCCGAATACGACTAGAAACAGCCCTTACAACACAAATCTCGAAACCGTTTTTTCCACTCTCCGAAACGCTTCATACTCCACCTTATTCCAAAACGCAACGTCAGGACAAGACCCCAACAAGGTCTACGGACTATTCCTTTGCCGGGGAGACATGACGCGAGAAGTTTGTCATAACTGCGTAGCGTATGCCGTTAACCAAATGTTAGCACGGTGTCCGGATGGGAATGAAGCCGTTATCTACTACGAGGAGTGTATCCTTAGATACTCTCACAAGAATATTTTCTCTATCGTTACACTCTATGGAGGACATTTAATGATGAACCGTTATAATATTTCGTCGAATCAAGAAAACCGTTTCCGAGGACAGGTGTCGTCCATGTTGAACCGAGCAGCGTCCGAGGCAGCGAACAATTCTAGAAAGTTCTACACGATGAAGGCTAATTTTACCACAGTCCAGACTTTGTACGTCTTGGCTCAATGCACTCCTGATCTTACTAGACGAGACTGCTTGACCTGTTTGCGATCATCCATCAATGGAATGACTCTTTACAGCTACGGAGGAAGACTTCTCTGGCCTAGTTGTAATACAAGGTACGAGCTTAACTCGTTCTACACCGAAACCGACATTAGAACACCACAACCCCTGCCTACTTCATCTCCTCCACCATCTGGTAAAGTAAACTCCCTTCCTTTGTTTATTTTCTTTCTCAAGATTAGCAATATTGTTGGCAACTTTTTTTTTTTAATTATTACTCCCTCCGTTTCAAATTAGTTGTCGTTTTAGAGTAGAATTTTTGTTTCAAAATAAGTGTCGTTTTCGGTTTTCAATGCAAAATTTATTGGTAATATTATCTATTCTATTTTTATATTGGTTGATATATGGTTAGGTGTATTGATAATAGTGTTTTTATTTTGAAAATATGTAAAATTAAATGTTTTCTTAATCTGTGTGCATAAACCTAGAACGACAACTAATATGAAACGGAGGGAGTATTTATTTATATATACTATTATTTGTTAAGTGATTTTTCGCATTCTAACTCTTACTTTAGAAATTAGACTAGTTAGTGTCATTGTTATTTTTTTTTTTAATATAATTTTTTTTTAAACAAAATAATTTATATATATTGTGTTGTTATCTAAAATAATATTTTATATAATAAAAATTAAAAAAATTAAGATATAAAATAATTTAAAATTAAATATTTATAAAGATATTTTTGTTATAAATATATTTTTCTAAACTCTTTCTAATATGTGAGTGTTTCTAAAATTTCATCACAATAATACGTATACATATTTTGATAAGAAACTTTATCAAATACAAATAATTTAATATTTGATTTAAACTTTGAGAACATAACTAATAAAATTGGGTTTTGAATTAAGAAGACATAAATTAATAAATATTGATGATAAAAAAATTATTTTTGCATATGCGGCAGAACACCTAAGTGATATTTAATACACAGGGAAAGGCGGGAATTCAAATGTGTTAGCCATATCCGTCGTTGTGCCTATTATAGTGGTTGTTCTGCTTTTCGGAGCTTGTTATTGCTTCCTTGCAAAGAAGACCTCTGATACTGCACCAGACTTTGATGGTAAAGATTCGAATGATTAACATTGGGTTTAGATTAATTTGTTCGTTCTTTTTTTCTATATATTATTAGTATAATGACTTTCATTGTGCAGCAGGAGATGGGATAACAACCATAGAGTCATTGCAACTTGATTATAGAACAATTCAAGCTGCAACAGATAATTTTTCAGAAAATAATAAGATTGGTCGAGGTGGATTTGGTGAAGTTTACAAGGTACTATAATTACTTTTTGATTCTTTAACTGCGCCAGAGGTTGTTGTTCTTTCTATAGAAATTTTGTATAACAAAATGATGCTGATGAAAATGGATAGGGTACATTTTCGAATGGAACTGAAGTTGCAGCGAAGAAACTGTCAAAATCGTCAGAACAAGGTGACATAGAGTTCATGAACGAGGTTGTTGTTGTTGCCAAGCTTCAGCACAGAAACTTGGTTAGGCTTCTCGGATTTTCTCTAAACCGAAGAGAAAGGATATTGGTCTACGAGTATGTGCACAACAAAAGCCTTGATTACTTCCTCTTTGGTCAGTTGAATTTATTACCTTTGTTTCAATGATTTGCGTTGCAAATTTCTTTAGAAATAACTTAAATTCATGGATGTGTGTACACAGACACTGCAAAGCAAGGCCAACTGGACTGGCGTCGACGATACACAATCATTGAAGGGATTGCTCGCGGGATTCTCTATCTTCATCAAGATTCACGATTCACAATCATCCACCGTGACCTTAAGGCGAGTAACGTACTCCTAGATGTGGATATGAATCCAAAAATTGCTGATTTTGGAATGGCAAAGATCTTTGGAATTGACCAAACCCAGGGGAACACAAGCAGAATAGTTGGTACCTAGTAAGTCCTAACGTCTCATAAGTGAAGTTTGTCAAATATGATTTTGCCAATATAACCAAGTTTTGTTGTGGGTTGTAGCGGTTACATGTCTCCTGAATATGCCATGCATGGCCATTTCTCAAAGAAATCAGATGTTTATAGCTTTGGAGTGTTAGTTCTTGAGATTATAAGTGGTAAGAAGAACAGCAAATTCTACGAGATAGACGGCGCCCATGACTTGGTCACATATGTAAGTTTAACGACAATCAAGTTGTGTATTTACCTCTCTTGCAATAAGCAACCATCACAAGAACTGATTGATTGATATTCTAGATTTGGAGGATTTGGAGAAACAGAACAATGTTAGACATTGTGGATCCAGCTATTATAGATAATTTCCAAAAGAGTGAAGTGGTTCGATGCATCCATATCGGTCTTTTATGTGTTCAAGAAGATCATATAGACCGTCCGACCATGAGAACCATTTTAATGATGCTCACTAGTAATACTGTGACTTTACCAGTGCCTCGACAACCAGGGTATTTCGTTCAAAATAGACCCCAAATAGACCCGCTTGATCCAGATCAATCAAGGAGAAGCAATTCTGTAGAGCCTTTCGACGATGCATCAGTCACTGAGTTATCTCCTCGTTGAGTATGGTGTTTACAGTCAAGCTTGAAGTTGAGCCAAATGGTAGTTACATATTTAAAGAGGTTGTCAACAAGGTTTATTTTTTAGTTTGAATTACTCAACTTGACAAGGAATAACATGTGACTTTTAATGAATATTAATTTGTATTCAAATAGAAAAGCATTTGTACAAAAACTGTAACAATATTGTTTTTAAACAGAAAAGGAGACACAAAGTTCATAATTTCCTTGTTGCACCAAGAAAAAAAGTTGATATTTTATTTATCTTGATTCGAAAAGATTTTTTCTTTAAACGCTGGAATAATTATGTTATTACAAACTATGAGAAATATTATAGACGATTATATAGCCAACAAGTCTACATGTCTTATGAGAATTCATGTCTGACTACATCACCTGAACTGTCCTATGAAATCCATGCTTGACAGTACTCCTTGCGCCATACTGTAGATCTCCTATAAGCTATTTCTTCATAAATTCGCATGATTTTGTATTCTTTGAGATTCAAAACCCAGATCTCATAGTTTAAGAACATTAATGAAATTTTAGTCAAACCATTGGATCAAGGAGCTTCCACAAATTCTAAAAGATTATGTATACAATTTGTATATAGTGTAAAGGAGATTATGTGTAAGATTCCTCTATACTTTTCTGAAAACACACAACTAAAGAACATATGGTCTTTCGACCCAATTGGTGATGTGCAAGCGTACAACCAACTGCATTTTGATTCCATCAAACCATGCGATCTCTTGTGGCCAATTTGTTAATAACTGTTAACCAAACAAGAACAAAGTACTTTGGCATTCCTAACAAAAACCAAATACCTTTGAATCAAGATACTTTGGAGTACGTACTCTCATATGGTGCCAAGCATATGATGTGTTGAAGCTTGGCTTATAAACATCCCATGGATCCTTCCACAATTGAACATCATCACCCTCAGTCAACCCCTTTAGATATTATGATTACTTGGTAAAAGTGGAGAGTTTTTCAACAAGAAAGGGATTTCGGATTATCCCATTTAGCGGAATTTCTCAATTTGCTAAAGTATTATGCAAAGGAAAACAAAAATTAACAACTAAAACAAAGTGGCACACACCAGAAGATGAATAAATGAAGCTAAGTTGCACATATCACAAATGAGGACAAACAAATTGTTACAAATGAATTGAATCACTAACAACAATTATAAAGATTAAAAAAACAGTAATAAATCACCAAACCATTACATTACAATACAAAACTATATACATGTAGCATTACAATAATCAAAACGATAACAGAAAAATTTGCCAAAACCAAGTTTTGATTGAACAACTCTCGCCTCAACAAAAAAATAATAATATAAATGAAGAAGTGGTGCTTTTACTTGTTAGACCACTGAAATTCGATTTCAAGGTTTCTGGGGCCACTTTTGCTTTCTGGTAACAAACTGTATTCACCTGCAACTGCTCCCAGCATTACCACCCGGTCGATTTGGATAGTTACTTTCCCGAATGAACTCTGCAGAAGAGCCACTAGTTCAGATATAGACCACAAAACTGAATCAGTTGAAAATGAGTGAAGTTGGATGGATATATACCTTTCCCATTTTGCTCTTGTTCTTGCATGAAATGCTGAGTTTTTGACCTTTGGGAGGGCTCTCAAATGACCATGAGAAACTCTCGTCCCACTCTGGATTTGGACCGGTCGATATCACCTGAATAAAACAGAAAAATACAGTTAGTTAGTTTCTACTAGCAACAGTTAGCTGAAGAAGAAGGTTATGAGTCATTTCTTACCTTGGTTTGTCTAGGAGGAGTGTTACCAAGTGTTATCTTGCAGAACACGCTAGGGTTACCAACGGATTGCTTCATGTTATTACCGCGTTTGATTGTCACCACTAGAGTTCCTGGCAAGCATTGCAAGAGGAATTCAGCTTTCTCCTGGAACCGTGGTGGACCTGATTGAATAAGGTACTGAAGTAGAGGGATGGCGTCTGCAGCAGCAACTGACTGGGCCCTGGAAACTTCAGCAGGACAGGCTGACCAAGCTTGTCTCAGAAGAAACAACGCATCCAAGGCAGCTTCTTGAGTTGCCTCTGACCCTGTCTTAAGTGATGTAACTAGATGCGGTATACTTAATGTTGCAGGCTCGGTGGCTCTTAGGCGAGGGAAGTTGTTAAACAAAGAGTTTAAAGCTTTTAGATACTCGTCATTCACCGTTCCCGTGGCCCATAAGTCCTTCTCAATAGCAGCTGCAAAGCAAAATCAGGGATACTGTATAAGGAACGAGCAAATCGAAACGATACAGAAGGAACGGAGATTTTTCTCACCAGTTATTGCCCTGACGGTCTCGCTAGATGCGTACTCTTGCACGGTGTGATTAGAGAAGAGTAGTTTTACGAACATTGCAGCCTGAACAGATGTATCCGGATCACTGGAGCTGATCAGATCTAAGACGACCTGCACACCACCTGCCTCGGCGACTGCTCTTTTGTTGGACCGGCTATACATAACAAGGTTTTGCAGAGCACATATCGCCACTACTTTCATTTCTTCTGTGGGCTGTTCTTCGAGGACATTGACTAAAGCACGGCAAGCAGAAGCTGCGTCGGTGCTTCTAGCGAGTGCCTCGTTTTGGAAAAGATCACCTAGGGCCAGAGTTGCCAATAATCGCGCTTGCTGAGCTTGAGTCTGTGGATCCAAGAGGTACTGGGACAAGGGTAATATCGCAGTCTTGGTGGCTTTTGAATCTCTAATCTTCACGTTGTTGAGAAGTACCTCGAGCAGTCTCGCTGCTGTGTCCTCGCACTGATGGGACCTTAGGAGATCAAGTAGCGCTTCTATGGCTCCGCTTTCAGCCATGGATTCAGCACTCGTTCCATCGTCACTTTCCAACACTAGCAGAGTGTTGAGTGCACCAACCACGGTGTTTTCAGATGCAGAGCGTAGAAGTCTTACAAGAACAGCGACAGGAACTTCCAGGTAAAACTCGGAGCTGAATTGCAAAATGATTACCAATATTGATGCTGCGGACTCCCATAAAACATTGGAAAGCGATGGATCGGCTTGCAGTATCACCTTGGACAGCTCACTCACACCACCTTCTTTAGCTATTTCATTTGGCCATGTTAGAGCAATGCTGACCAGAGCTTTCACAGCTCTCTGCTGTAATAGGTGTATACCAGATCCAAGAACATGGATTAAGGGACCAATCGCAAGTTGTGTTAATGGATCCTTCTGCAGATGCTCCTCCAAGAGTAAATGAGACAGAAGCTCAGCTGCCAATTGCTGTACTGCTGGGGAAGTAGAATCCAGCAGTGGGATTAGCGGCTCAATCACTTGGTGCGGATTAAGTGTATAATCAGCTCGGCATTGTGGATGTTCTAAGATATTAACTAGAACTTGCAGCGCACTGTGCTGCCCGTCAGGTCCAAACTCCAGCCTCGTCAGCAAATAGAAAAGAGGCTCAACCACTTTCGCAGCAGATTGGCCCTTGGCAATAGTAGCGTTATTTGTAAGGATGCGAAGTAGTTCTGAAAATGCTGCGCAAAGAAAATCCGGAGCTTCATGGAGAATATCAAGTACGCAATCGATAACTCCAGCTTTCACCATTTCCAGTTTACATGCAGGCCTGTCCTTACCTAGCTTTACCAGAGCCCTTGATATAGCCTCATGGAGTACATAGTTTCTACCATATAGGAGGCCAACAAGAGGAACCACAGCACCATGAGCAGCAACTAGTTCAGCCAGTTGTTCATCATCGACAAGCTTGTCCAACGCCCGCACAACCGAATGTTGTGCAGGGCTGAATTCACTCACAAGGAGAGAGACAAGAGGCTCAACACAACGCGCTGCAGCAACAGTAGACCTAATCCTTGTATTTGCAAACAGAACATAGCACAATTCTGCTGCATCCCCCTTCAGTTCCATCGAACAGTTTGAAGAAAGGATTCTGCAGAGAACATCCACCGCATTCATCTCCACATCCGCGACTGCCAATGCCCGAGATGGGTTATCACTCAACAGCCTAACAAGTGCAGCAATAGCAGCATGTTGCTCCCTCTCTGAACCAGTACTGAGAATTTCTACCAATGGCTGAACAGCTTGTCTAGAAGACTCTGCATTTCTTATATGGTCAGCAGTAAAGAGGCTATCCAATGCCTTGGCGGCACTGTACCTTGCTCCTCTTCCACCTAGTCGCAGAACTGCTACAAGTTGGCTCACAGCGCCAAATGCTGACTCGTGCCTTCGAATTTCAGCACTGCTAAATAAGATTCCTAAAAGAACCGTTGCAGCTTCCTCTTGCTCATCCTGAGGTCCAAGAGAAAGATATTTGGAGAGGCCCTCAAGAGCACCTGACTCTACCATGACAATCATGTTTTGTGGACAGTCTCCAGCAAGCAGAGTTAGAAGATTAAGTGCAAGTAGAGGAGCACCGGGCCGGTCTGGAATTGGTTTAAGAAGTTCAACCAGTAAGGGAATCGCCTTTCGTGAAGTAGCCCCAACTCTGATATCTTCAACTCGAAAAAGTCTCTCAAGGGCGACTTGGTCTGGGTAACGCACAAGCATGAACTCCTGTGACAACTGCAGAAGCTCTTTTATGTCATCATCAGAACAACCAAGCAACGATATGAACCCAGCCGCAGCACCCGAGTTTGCAACAGATAGAAGAGTTCCCCGACTACCATTGCAGACAAGACTAGCTAGCGCTTGAGCTGCAAAATATCTGTCGGCATATTCCTCTGACTTCACAAGATTTGAGAGCACTGGCACAGCTTTCATTGTTGCATTTGCGCGAGTAATTTCTCTGTCCTGGAAAAGTATGGCTAACAGTAAAGCACATACCCAAATGTTGGTGTCTTCTCCATTATCAGCCTGCAATGTATTAAAGAATTAGCAGTTAAAATAAGATAGACGACAACCTAGCGTCCCAAAATGAGTCGGAAGGTAAAATGCTAGCACAGATTCATAATATGTTTTTTTTATAATGCAATCTATAAGAAAGTTGAATACCTGGAGAAAACGGTTGCCTATTCTATCAGTAATCAGCTCGATGCCTTCTGACTCCAATATAACTGCTCTGCTCTTTTCATCATGACAAGAAAGAACCGAGAGCAACCAGATGGCCAAATTGTCACCCGAAATAAGTGTTACCCCCGTGGAACCCTCCCTACTTTCTGTTGCCTCTTCTTCTTCATCTTCCTCCTTTTCTTTAGGATGAATGCATATGCAGATATTATCTCTCTCATCTTTCTCCTGATCTTGCACAGAAATCTGAGGTGAATCTAGAATCCGCACAAGTGCTTGAACGAATTTAGCACACAATTGTGTCTCGTTCAGATTCTCTATCATCCTCTGGTCGTCAATTTTGGCAGCACAGATAATGATAGCAGCTCCACCAATTTTAATTTTCGGGTCCCTGGAATTTATCACCCTTTTAGCTATAGATGACACGCAATCTCTAGCATTGTTGACCATGTTTCCCAAAACTATAGGCTGATCTCGGCAAAGTCTTGACAATACTTCAATAGCCTTATCCTGTAAAGAGGGATTGGCGACACTCACTATTGATGAGACTATTGGGGCCATACTGTTAGGGGATTCAGCCAAAACAACCCAGGCTGACTTTATATTTCCAATAGCTCTTGACCTTGAGAAAATAGCTAGCGCATCTAAGGCCTCCGATATTGCATCAGATCTTCCATCTGCAGACTCTAGAAGAGACACTAAAGCAAGCACCGTTCCAGCACGGTTCACAGAATCTGTCAACGCCGAATTAATTTGGTGACGACTAAGCAGGCGAGCAATTGCCGCAGCTGCAAGGGTCTTCCCAGACACTGTTCCTTCACGTAAGATTCTAGTAGCTGACAATATAATTTCTTCGACAATGACCTTCTCTGACACTTCACTGTCCAATATAAGATTAGCCAATGCGCACATTCCTTGCTCAGCTACTTCTAGAACGGACGAGTTTGCAAGAGAAATCAGAGTAGGCAATGCTTCTCTGGCGGCAATAGCCACATCGCGATTCTCCTTAATTGAGAGTAAAATTGCAGCCATGCAGCGGGAAGACTCAACAAGGATCTTCTCAGAATCCACATGTAAGAGTTTAATGGCCGACAAGAGAGTTTTGAAGGCTAGAGCGCTTTCACGCAAATCCTTTCTGCTCTGGAAGATAGCTGCAAGAGCTGAGGCAGAATTTGCTTGAGTTTCTTCTTTAGCAGAGCTCATCAACTTGATCATTGTCTCAATAGCATCATTTGAAGCACTGCCTTCACGTAACATGTCACTGAATGAGACCACAGAAAGCATGCTTTTTAATGCATCCAAAACATACATTTTAGACTCAGGTAGATCGCTGGTCAGCAACGCAGTAAGCTGACTGATTGTTGCAGTATCTGATTTATGAATCAAATGATTCAGCGTCTTGGCAGCAATTTCCTTACCGTTGGCACTACCATTCTTTAGTAGCCATAGCAGAGCAGGGACAGCATCAGCACTTTCAACACAAGCGCGTATATCTTCACTGTGATTGCACAAGTTCCTAAGGATGGTTGCAGAGTCTTCCCTGGCTTTGGCAGACCCGGTCTCTAGAATCTGAACAAGTGGAGGTATACCTCCAGCGGCAGTGATGGCCCACTTGCTTTCATCATTCTCGTTAGACAAAAGGCATAGAAGTGCAACAGCGCATTCTTGCTGCTGTTCGGATGAAAGACCCAGAAGTGATATCAACAATTGGATCCCTTCACGGCCCTGTAGTGCTTGCCACAGGCTACCTTCATGGTTGCACAGCATCAGAAGAGCCTTTACAAGCTCATCTTGAACCTCATTAGCTGCCATTGTTATTAGACCAACAAGCAAACGTTTTGCATCCGAGTTGGAAAGTTTAACAGAGAGTATTGAATTCCCATACAAACTTGCAAGTGCTTCAATTGTGCGTTCTTGGACAAGGAATGGTAGACGAGGCTTGAACTGTTTCAGCAGAGTCTGCTCAATGACCAATGGATCTGATGCCCTGGTCGTTTCTGCTTTGCCATCATATATCATCAAGGCCGAAGCTAAAGCCCCAAGAGTGTCGGCAGTCTGAGCAGGCGAGGAGCAAGATTCAAGACTCTGACCAAGGCTCGATATGACATAAGACAAACCACCGGATATATTGGCTAGAGCACACATAGCATTTTCTTGTAATGCTTGCGCATATTCACCTTGCATGAATTCTTTCGACGGAGCTATTGTTGCATTTATTAAAACAGGAATACCGTTAGAATTAGCGATTTCTCGCTTTGCTTCTTTAGATTGAGCAGAAAGCGACTTGAGAGCAGCAGCAGCCTCTGCCCTCACTGAGGCTTCATTGCCTGATCCTAACAACTTGAGAAGCTGTTTTGTAATGTCAGAAGTTAATACACTGGAGCAAACAGAGGCATCCTCCATCATCATGCAAGCAAGAAGGAAGCACACATTAGAGACTGTACTCGACTGCCCGCTTGTAAGCAGCTTCACAAGTACATCCACGCCCCCAGCTCGAATTGTCTCAGACCAAAATCCTTCTGTGGTGCTAGAGAGGTTCTTAAGTGCACCAGTTAACAAACCATCAACCTCTCCTTTCTTATTCCCACTGCGCAATTGGTCCCAAAGAACTGGTACAACTCCCTCAGTGGAAAATATTTTCGATCCAACATGGTCTTTCACCCCACCTTCAGAAACAGCATAGATTGTCTTTGCTGCAGCGATCTGTCCTTCAACTGAACTGGACTTGAGAAGACCAAGCAACGGAGGAATGCATCCCCCAAGTAACACCTTAACTCTAAGTTCGTTCTCCTTGCAGAGTGAACCCAAGACGGTTGCAGCTTGTATCTTCACTCCAAGTGATCCTGATCGGAGAAGAGAGACAAGTACTGGCACAGCTTGGGAGTGTGATCCAACAGCGCTGAACGCATTTTCACGCATTTCTATAAGGTCAAGTAACTGCTTCAGGCAGTATTCTCTTTCTTGTGCAGATGATGAACCTTGGCGCAACTGTTCAATGCATTGGGCAACACTTGCTAACGTCCCATCTGGATCTTCCATGCTGGTCGTACGCTCTCTGCGAGTGATGGGGAAATGTTAGATAATATGTGTAACTTTTTACTTGATTGGGGTGCAACAAATATTGATAAGGCCTAAAGATTGGCTCCTACGCAGTGGACAAATACAGATTTTGCGTTACCTCGAACTCATCTTTGTGCTTGAGTGTGGAGTTGGGGGCTCTGAATCTGGAATCTTCATATCCCCATTTCTGTCCTGTAATCATGACCAGGCAACAGAGAATAAGTGAGTATAACCTATAAGACAGTTTGCTCCTGTGAAAGACTTCATCTAGATGATGACACTCTATCAGATATAACAAACTTTGCATTTGTATTATTTATTTTCCATTGGGTTTAGGATTCGACAGTAAAGATGAGGTTTGGATAAACAAATTACCGTGTCGTTTGGGGCAAGGCCATTTCCATTAGAAGAACCAAATCTCCATCCAAGAGCACTTGCCATTCTTTTCTATTACACTTGAAGATTCTCAAGAGTCAAAAGCAGAGACCTTTGCCTCTACTCGGATCTATCCAGACAAGACCGTCAGAACATCAACTCCCCCCCTGCAAGAAGAGATCAGATCAGAAGATAACACAAGTAGAGTAGGAGAAGCTAAAAATGCAATTAATAATACTAATAGATTGATTACTCTTTATCGATCCAAATCGTCGTTTTAGTTTCCAGATTTGAACTAATCTAAATCAGGAAAGTTAATAGATTTGGAATGTAGGACTCAGATCGTGATGAAATCTAATTCAAAAACTCGGATCCCTCCCTCCCTCACTGAGATCAACTTGTGGTCTACAGTCTACACAGAAGAGATCCGATATAGTACTAAAGCATGCAGATTGGAGAAAATTGAACTAACCTCAGAAGAGGAAACAGCGAGACGAATGAGGAGAAAGCACAATCAGTTGTGCATTCGATCGATTGTTTCGTAGAAGAGAAGCGAAGAAGTCGAAGAAGATTAGAGGGAGAGAGAGAGAGAGAGGATTCTCTTTCTTGTGAAAATTTGACTTAAAAATAAAGTATAAAACGGAGGAGAGAGAGAAAAAGGAGAGAGAGAGAGGTGTGTGTGGGCTGGTGAGAGTGTGTTATCAGATTGGAGCCGGCCTGGCCTGGCCTATCCACCGACAGAGACTGGATTTACTAAACGGCTCAGCTCTGATTCGGCTTAGCTAAACACGACTCACTCGATATTTTATACAAATGAGGAATTTGACTTCACTTATTACTAATTACGATTAATCGCCCATTTATTTCACTGAGTGAAACACACGTAACTCATACAAATGTTTGAACATTTTTACAATATACTCCTACCTTTTAAGGAAAATTTCATTAAAAGTAGCATTTAAAATTATCATAAAAAAAATTACCAAAAAAAAATAGTACAGGAAAAAATCACAAAAATAAATATTTACTAAACAATATGAATTAAATTACTCTAAACTTTAAAACTGAAACTCTAATGTCTAAATATTATATCATAAACTTAATTATAATGTATATGTGTTTGTCACATTATTATTTTGTTTATTTACTTTTAATATAGGGCAATTCTCTTAAATAGCATTTTTTAAGTTTTTGTCACAAAAATAGCCCTCAAAAATAAAATGACCAAAATAGACTTTTTAAAAAAAAAATTGATTTTTTTTTGAAATTTGAAACCCTAACCCCAAACCCACCCCTTAACTCTAAACCCTAAAGTCCAAATTAGTTAACCCTAAGGGTATAAATGCATATAAATGCATTTTTTAGCTTCTAAAAAAAACATTTTGGTCATTTTCTTCTTAAAAAACTATTTTTGTGAAAAACAAACTAAAAGGGACTATCTAAGGGAATTTCTCTTTAATATAATTAATTAACTATTTAGTTACAAATATAGATATACAAACTTAATTAAACATCTTACTTTTTATTGTTTTAAAATGTATTTTCTAAGTTTTATTGTCTTTCTTTGCTTTTCTGGGAGGCTTCCCTTCCTATGATGAAAAAAATGATTAGATTTGTAGTAGTTGTTATAGGACCTATATATTGATTAGTTACCAAACTCGATTGATTAGTCCATTAAGATGTTGATAGTAAAGGTACGTACCACCAAACAGATTATGGAAATTTACTAAAACACAATTGTCAACATCACAATCATCTTGAATTAGCTTCCCGTGGGTAAAGATGTAATATTATTATTTAAATGTGGCTTCCTTCACATGTAAACTATTTCCTTGACATGATTTTTCTACGCTGTCCGAAAATTGACAGCAGTTCTTTTGTCCGAAAGTGGTAAAATATATAAGTGGGAGAGCATAGAAGCACATGGCCCTCATGCCTAGCTAATGGGAATAAATTAAAGATTCAAAGTTCTCTCTTCGACGCATGTTTTGTTTTCTATCGACAACTATGCTCATGAAAGCATACGATATGCAAATAATGATAACCATGTGATGCACATGTGCTCTTTTGTCATCGCCAATTATTCTTCATGCCGCATTTTTCACAATAATCATGATCTACGATGATCCCAAAAGCATATATATAAACTGGCCAAAATCATCTTCTTTTGTCGTAATCTCTGACTCACTGCCCACCCAGTGTGACTCTCGTGTTTCAATGGTGTTTTTGAAGAATTTACAGTGAACCATGATGTTTGTTCTCTTTTGGTATTGTACTTTAGTATGCATGATTTTAAACGTACGATCGAGTTCTATTTTTAAGTTTGAATATCCCAAATCTAAGCTCTAATATACCACTTGTAGAAGGTTTAATCATTCAAGTTTTTTAGTTAACCTCCAAGCAATTTAAATATTCTATATTCCCATCATTCAAACACTTTTTTGGTTCCTCAAGCTTAACTAGAAAGCAAGTTTCCTGCCTAGTGCTCGCGATATTCACTTTACTTATGATCCAAGCAATGCCCACTACTCTCTAAATCTCTGTTCTTATAGAATATGCAACGTTAAGTCGCTCATCTAAGAGTTTGTAAATGTGAGATGCATAAATTCATTCGGGCAATAGATGAAAGTCAAGAGGTAACTCATTTTGTTCCAGCATCTTAAAAACATAGGTAGCCTTAGCCTTTAGGCGATCATATTCACTTTAAAGATCTAGAACCAGAACCAGACATGAGATTTTGGGAGCCTTATTCAAAAAAATAATATATATATATATACTCCCTCCGTTTCAAATTAGATGTCATCTTGGAGTAGAATTTTTGTTTCAAAATAAGTGTCGTTTTCGGTTTTCAATGCAAAATTTATTGGTAATATTCTTTATTCTATTTTTCTATTGGTTGATATATGGTTAGGTGTATTGGTAATAGTATTTTTATTTTGAAAATATGTATAATTAAATATTTTCTTAATCTGTGTGCATAAACCTAGAACGACAACTAATATGAAACGGAGGGAGTATATACCAATTTTTCAAAAAAAAAAAATTGAACAAGAACTATTATTGTATGAAAAATATAAAAATACATTCAAAAGTGTCAAGAAACTGACAAAGCTTATGAGTATTGAGAAGTTTGTGATTTCCTGCGATATATCAAGAATTGAATTCTCTGATGCTCTTTTTGTTACAAGGTATGCAGTCAACATCATGTATAAGATCATCGCTGATAAGCTTGGTCTCACCATAGAAGCTCATAAGGAAGGTTAAATTGACATTTTCAGATTGTTCCAGCAAACCTCTACTTGGTGTCATCAATCATCTAGAAGTAAAAATTAGGAACCGCATTGTCTCTGTTGATTTTCATGTGTTAGAGATGAGAAGTTGATCAATGCCTCCTCTTCTTGGAAGAGATTTTCTTGCTACAACAAGAGCAATTGTTAACATGCAGAAGGGCATGATCAATTTGCCAACATCGATGAGAATACCATATACAAAGCTGTGCCAACACAAAAAGGTATTAATCTAGCTACTTACATTGAGATATTTGATGAACATTTACGTATAGTTATGTTGTTTTTCAGGTAGACTTAAATAATAAGAACAATTTCAATAAGTCATGGGTGGAGACATTGGGATACAATCATATAAGTCTAGGGGAGAGAAAAAAAAAATGAAAAGCAAAAGGATCAAGGGAGATTTTCATCTGACATTAGTTCCCCAGAGCTTATCAACACTTTTGTGATCACACATATATTCCAAACTCAAAATACAATGGCGTACAGTCTTGCACACAATGCTTGTATCAATTGTTCCATGTTGTTCACATAGATACATAGTTCTCAGTTTTGTTTACAAAAACTTGATTATATTTGTTTTATTGATGAAAACTGTTATTTTCATATTTATTATAAATGAAAATATTGTTCTACATCATACTATTACATTATTGTTTGTTTATATTAAATTTATGTAATGATAGTTTATAAGTTATTATCATATTGAAATTTTCTTCAAAATATTTTATCTATATGAATATAAATATCTTTGTCATAATTAACTTGATGTCAAATTATTTTTTCAAAAGATATGTCAATTTTTCTTATAAAGATGAACGTTATGATGATATTAAAACAAATTTTGAAAATTATTTTTTAAATAATGTTTATAATATTTTAATGTTTAAACATGTCTCATTAATTATATATTTTTTAACATTGATTAATTATAATATTAAACATGTCTTATTAATTTTATATTTTTAACGTTGATTAATTATAATATTACAAATTATGAAAATATTATATAGACGATTCTATATCAGTAAATATTATATGACCTTAACTCTCTAAGTGTAACAATTGATATAGAGTAATATAACAATGGTCTTCATTTTCTGTATTATCCATACTCTGGTTAACTTAATAAAGCTTTTCGTGGATTAAAAAAAAAAAAAAAACAATGGTCTTCTTACAAGAATTGTTAACCACAAAACTTTGCCGACCAAATCTGATTGATTGCACACCAACGAAAAAAGAAATCGATAGATAAATATTTTACAAGTTGGTTGAACATACATATACGAAAAATACAATTTACTAGTTTGCAAAAAAAAAAAAAAAATTACCAACATCAATATTCAACAGACGATTTTTAATACAACTTACCAATATCAACATCCAACAAAGCAAACTTGCACAAATTACGTAACTCAAAACCTAGACACAAAGGCGAACACTTATATCACATCACACACACAAAGACACAAACTCCAAAAAGAAAAGAAGAAGAGACACATGAAGCCTTCCTAAACAGAAGACAAATCTCACACTTACTGGTGTCTTCCTACTTCTTCCTCGTAAGTCGTCGATTGAGAAGACTTGACCGGGAATATTCTATTACAACTCTTTCCAGTGGCAGCGGAAGAAACTCTGTCTCCCTCCCCACCGTCTTTCTCCTTCTCCAGTCTCTTCTTCATCATCTTCTCCTTCTGCTTCTTCTGCATGACTTGTAGTTGTGCGTAGTTTGCTCCAATAGAAGACATTTTATTATGTTAATTATACTAAAACCAAAGAAGAACTAATTAAGTGTGTTGAAAATAATAAGTAAAGATGCGTTTGGTGATGAACTAATGATGAAGAGAAATGTCGTTATTTATAGAGAAACGACTCATGCTTTATGACCGTTTTGTTATCATTCCATTGTTATCATAATGCTTCTTCATGCTCATTCACTTTTTTTCCTTTTTTTTTGGGTCAACCACTTTTTTTTCCTTTCTTCATTTTCCTTTCTTTAATTGAATAGTCATATTAATACGACTAGGTATATTTCTTACAAAATTTAATTAATTAATAAAATAAAAATTCAAAGCCTAATAATTTTTTTGTGGAAATTGAAGTCTTATGCCCGATAACAGGATCCTTATTTAGTAAAAGTTCTCGACGTATAAAATTGTACTAGAGCTTGACCCGCGCACCCGCGCGGGTATTCATTTTTATTTTAAAAACAAAAAAATTATTTATCTTATATAAATGATAATATATACTCTCTCCGTTCCACTAAGATAAATGTTTTAAAAAAATAAATTATTTCACAAAGATGTATTTTTATGTTTTCTATACAAAAATTGCAAATTTCAATAAAATTAATTAAATTTATTGAAAGACTATTGGTTAAAATGCATTGGAATTTGATAATTTCTAAAAATGATGTATGATTAATGTATTTTCTTAATATCTGTGAAAACACCAAAACATCTATCTTAATGGAACGGAGGGAGTATTTTTAAAATATATTTGTATTAAATAATTGTTTAGTATATTTTCTAAACATAATAATTTATAATTTATAATGAATAATTTTATTTTATTTTTTATCCGTCAACTATATCACCTATATTTTGAAATATAAACCCGTATGTTCGTACAAATGTATTTTTATGGATACATTTTTTAATGTAAAATAAAATTGTTATCTATGACTATATTTGATTTATACAATCAAATAATTCAATATATTATCTTTAATTTCGTGTTTTATATTATATATTTTTATAACATTTTATTGTATTTTTGGATATAGTTAATATAGTAATAAAAAAATAATCAACCCATTTTTATGAATATCTTATTATACTTTTTGCATTGATTAAGTATAATTTATTGTTTAGCATGATTATAGGAAGTTTTACTTAAATAAATTGTACACTATTTGTTGTACTTTAGTTTAAGGAAATACATTAATTAAACTTAAAAAGACAAAGAATCTTAAAAGATAAGTTAATTAATAACTCTGGTGGCATGTCATTGTAAATAAGTTGAAAAATTAAGGGTTATTTTATTTTTGTACTCCTGTTTTAATAGATTAGATATAAGAGCATTTTAGGATATTACTTTAATTTCTTCGAGTGTAAGTATAATATTTGGTGTTTTCATGATAGTAATTAATGATTTAAAACACGCCTCGCTCCACGTGTTAAAATCACATTAGACTGGCTCACGAATTATCAACACTTTCTCATTATTTTTCTTTATATTTTTTAAACGAAAGAGTTCACCAAAAAAAAAATATATATATATCAAAAATGGCTTCCATACACGTTGGGATAGAGGTGAGAGTTCAGATACCATTCGGGTTTTCAAATAGAGTATTTCAAATTATTTTATAAGGATACAAAATATGTTGGGTATTTTTATATGTTGGCTTGAGTTTGGATATTTGTATTTCAGATTTGGGTAATTCATATCAAATTTGGTTATTTACAGTTACTTTAAAAATTAAGATTAAAATGAACATAATTTATGAATTAAAACTAAAAAAAATCTGAATCAAATAATAATATTGTACGTTGTATGATAGAACAATATAATATATTAAGCAATCAACAACAAAATAGATTGTTAACAAAAAAGCAAAAAGCAAAGCATCAAATACTCAAAAATAAAAAGTAATAGTTCACCAAAATAACTTTTTTAAAAAATGTATCCTCTAGTAAAATTGAAGAATGTTGAAAAATTAAAGACAAAACCATTAATTCCACCACATAGAAAGGGTTAAGTTTATGTGAATTATGAAGAACAAATGAATGATTATAAACTATTAACACTTAGGGTTACTATATACATTTTCAGATATTTTGGATATCTGTTAAGACATCGTGTATCCAATTTTCTCTAACTCAATATCCATTTGAATATTTTTATAGATTGGATCGTATTCAAGTTCGAGTTCTTCAAATCGGGTATGGATTTAATTTAGGGGATAAAGTAAAATGTTCAAGCCTATTGTAACATCTCGGTTTGTGCTATATAGAAATGCTTAAGATAATTAATTTGGCTATCTATGTCATCAAACTGCACTTATCTTTTTGGGCATACATCCATTTAAAACTCCAGAGTTAAGCATGCTTGGGTTTGAGTAATAAAAGGATGGATGACCTATCGAAAAATGATTTGCGATACCGTGTGAGTAAAACCAAAACACGGGAAAAGGTCATGTGGTTATTGCAGGGCCAGTAAACAACACTTTCGAGCTTCTGAAATTAACATATTGTCCATCGCACGGAATGGATCCACAGACCGAGAGAACGAGTGTGGTTAGCCCAATAGCGGTGGGTGGTTGAGGCGTTACAAATGGTACTAGAACCAAACTCGCACGAGTGTGGAGTCAGTGATGGCTCACATTAACATGTGTAACCATTTTGGGGTGCAACATGGACGTTGCGTTCTTTGAGAGGAGGTGAATTATAACATCCCGATTTATGGTATATGAAAATGCTTAGAGAATTAATTTGGTTATCTATGTCATCAAAGTGCATATACCTTTTCTGGCACACATCCATTTAAAAATTCAAGAGTTTAAGCGTGCTTAGGTTGAAGTAGTGAAAGGATAAGTAACCTATCGAAAAGTGATTCGCGATACTATATTATTAAAGTCAAAACGTAAAAAAATCATGTGATGATTACAAAGTCAGTAAATAAGACTTTCAAACCTCTAAATAATTGACACATCGTCTATCATATGGAATGGAACTCAAAAACCAAAAAATAAACGTAAATATTTCATTAGCGGTTGGAATATTACACCTACGTTGAGAAAACAAAAGAGCATCATTACCAAAACTTCAAGAACATGGTAGGAACATGGTAGCCACACCAATAAAAGAAATTATTAAGCTACAAGTTGGTTTGCCCTTGAAAACAAAATTATATTTTTAGTCGTCTATGATAATGTTTTATACACTAAAACCTCAGTTACAAAAGAAATCAAGAACATGGTAGCATTAATCAAAATTATTAAGCCACAAGTTGGTTTACGCTTTTATCAACAGTTCAAAAAAAAAAAAGAAGTTGGTTTACGCTTTCCAAAAGAAAACAAAATAGTACTAGTATATGTTTAGGCGTTTATGATAATGTATTTATTCGTGAGTGATAAAAACAATGCATCGAGTTTAACTATTACATTAGTTTCCTTGACTAACAGAGTTATGTAACTACATTATAATGAACGAGTGGGTGACAAAAAACATAATATTAATATGATCAAACTAAAAGGGAGGCGTTATCTAAAATGGTGGCCTTCGCTTTAAGGTCGGCTCTTAAGACATTATGCAATTGCAACCATGTGATAAAATATTAATAATGTTAAGCCTTGCATTAGTATTAGTTATTAACTTATCATGCTAATTAAACTTGGTCATCATTCGTTTAAAAAATCACCGACCATTGAATGTCTGAGTCAGACCAACCGGACTATATATTGGATACCTATGAGCCAAATGTATCATATATATAATTTGGTTTGGAATCACATTACTAGTTGTTTTGTATATCGAAACAACTACTTGTGATTTTTCCTTTGGAATCACATTACTAGTCTTTTTAACTTATACCAATCTACAAATTTATATCAGACCATTGCAACATTCTACCTTTTAGCTTGTCTCTTGCTCTTTCTGGTTTTCCCGGGAGTTTAAACCAGAAGTGCTTTGACATTGAGAGTCTTGTGCCTTCGCTTATTTTAAGTTTAATAACTTCAAGAAAACCATTTGTGGTTGTCTCAGACTTAATTCATATGTTTCTCAGAGGTTTCTTAAAATCTCTTTTGCAGCCTCTAAGAATAGAATGATTTTCTAAGCAAATTATGGTTCAACTTGTTATAACTAAACTTTTATTCCATGAATGATATTTACAATTTAGCAAAATTAAAAAGGTAGAAAAAATAAAAAAATTATCATACATTTTGTTTTCCATGATCCACACATTTTTGGGGGGTTGAAATCACTCAATTCTCAAGAACAGCCCTAACTACATATATTGAACAACCCTAATTACATATATTAAAAACGTATAACATGTTTTAATTTAATAACAAAAGTCATTAGTGTTACATATTAAAAACGTTTTATTTAAGTTTTAATTTAAAACGTATAACATGTTTTAATTTAAGTTTATAGCGTTATATGTAACACTAATGACTTTTGTTACTAAATTATAATACTACATCAGGAAATAGGTATTGTTGTTGACAAAAAAAAGAAGAAGAAGAAAACTAACTCACTGTCAAATCCGATTGAAGTATCCCATATAGAGTATTACTATATATTGTATACAATATTATTATCCACATTCGTCTTCATCTCAACCCATTGGTGTAGTCGAACCACTAGGAATGTACTTCCTTTAATGATTTAATTAATATGTGACCATAAATATTAACAATGCATTTGTTAATACAATCAAAGCACAAATGAACCAAACGAAAAGTTTAAACTTTAAGCTATTAGTATAAACCGCATTTCATAAGGGGAATGAGAAGTCAGATAAGGACTTATTGGCCACTAATCTCCCACCATATCTTACACTATTATATATTTTGACTTTTTCCTTAATTATACTATAAGCTAAGCATATATTTTAATAAATACATAAACTATTTAAATATATAAGATGAAAGAGAGGTTTAAGAGTTGATATTTTATCATTCATAAACATATGAAAAATCACATAAGTTAAACTATTCATTGCATATAAACTATTTAATTTATATTTAGCTATTTTGTGTTCAATTTTTTTTATGTTTAGCTATTTTTAAAACCATTAAATCATAAATATTCAAATTTATTTGATAAACATCATATATATATATATATATATATATATATATTAAGTAACATAAGATTTTTTTATGTTACTTAATTAAGCATTTTAAAGTATTCATTTCCTGAGAACTTTTATATATCTCAAATTAAGCGTTTCTAAACATACACATCTGAACTGTTTCCTCACCGTTAATTTATATACATGTCGTCTTTTAGTCAAAACAAAAACAAAATTGATATATATATATATATATATATATATATATATATATATATACTTTTTTTTGTAACTAGATATATATATATACATCCATGCATGTTATGTGTAATCTTTCTAAATATATTTTATCTGTACACATATATACAATGGCTATATGATGATGCGAATGATGATTTAATTAAGTTTGTGCTAGTGCTAAATAGTGCTGTTATACTAAAATGTCGATGGATTGACTTAAATTATATTATTGGTGTTTGTATGGTTTCAAATTTAATTATGCTGATTAGTTGTATACGTATGTTTTATCATCTCTCTTTATGTTGAGTTGTTAAGAATAAAAGGCCACCACTCTGAATTTATACTTAGCAAAAGAAAAGCACTCCGAGTTTATTAACTTGTTGCCTTTCATTTTTGTCAGTCTCTTATATCAAAAATATTTAGTCTAATCATATTGCAAATTATTGAAACCAATTGTATACATAATATGCAATATGATGGAGAAGTCCACATATAATGATCCCACAAATTTATGGTTCTACATCAATACTCTGTAGTTTCTACCATTCTAGCTATAAATAGATTTTCATAGTATTGGAGACTATTTATGGTTCTACATCAATACTCTGTAATCTTTTTTATTGGTTTCGAAACTCAAACTTTTTTTTTTTGCTAAATTGTAAATATCATTCATAAATGAAGGTTTGGTTATAACAATTTAAATTAAAATCTTCTCAATAGCCATTCTATTTTTAGAAGCCGCAAAAAAGTTTAAAAAAAAACTCTAAGAAACACTTGAATTAACATCAAGACAACCACGAATGGTGATCCTAACGCTAATAATAACTTAGAACAAGCAACAACATTTACTCTCAACAACATATACTCTCAATTTCAAGCACTTCTTGAACTCTCAGCTACGAGAAGAAAACAAGAGTAAAGCTACGGGGAAATCGCATGAACACTCACCCGAAAGTGACTCCAAGCGGCTTCGACGGAAGCGGCAGGCAACGGCTCCGGTACACCTCAGGAGGAGGAGGCCAAGCATAGAACCCCAGCTTTCTCGGCGTTAAAGACAGAGTGCAAACCCGACATTTCCTTGCTGAAAGTGAAGAACGAACTTCAAATATGTGATTAATCTAATTGAGGCGGTCTCATATCCATATGATTGCTTAATTATACTTTTGTTTTATAAATATTTATAAAAAGTGTAATTTTGACATTTTCACACATATTAATAAAATAATATAAATATATTAAATACATATTCTTAATTATAAATACATTAATTTCACATATTGAATCAATAGTATTTGAGATAGATAAAGTTATTTATAAAATCAATACAATTTACAATAAGTATTAAAATAAAATAAAATATAAATTATATTTTTGTGTAATAAGAAAAAAGTCAGAATAATATTTTTGTAAAACAAAGTAATTTTTAATTAATCTGTGATCAAGTTTTATACGTTTGTTCCTCGAATAGTAGCATATGAACAAAGAGTCTGTATCCAATAAAAAGAGAGCAGGGGACAACTTGTCTCTAGTTGACTGTAAAGGCCACACAAAATGAAACAACCGGACACATACTGTCTTTGTCTCTTAATTATCGTATTAAGAAAACCGCTTAAAATATCGAAATCAAAGAAGTGGGAAAAGTGGGAAAGACAACAATCTTTAATAATTGTAGAAATACATCAACCAAGCAATTCAACAAAATATTATACGATAAAGCAGGAGCGTCTCTTAAATGTTGGAGACCATAAACATTTTAGTAAAATTTTAGGGATAGTTCATGGAAGGAGAAATATTTTTTTTTTCTGAACTGAGGTTGGTATAGCACATTCCATGGCTATGAGGGGTTCATGTGAGTAAGGAATATGAGAGTCAGTCTCTCATCCCTTCATTCAGAAGTAGAAACACTCATTTGAGCATGAAAAATATGAAGAATTTGAGACACTTTCATGTGATCTTTGCAACAGATTGTTTTCAGTTAACGAAGAAAGTTTCTGATCCAGAAGAATGACTTGTCTTTGCATCATATTTGAACGACATACGTATCCTGAAGGAAAATTTCAGTCACTTAGAAATCATATATGTCCCACGAATGTTATATATAAGAGCAAATAATTTTGCACATAGTGTTAAGAGACAACTTAATCGAATTGATTAAGTTGATATCAAATGAAAACATGGACATATATTTAGATATTGAATAAAGACAATTTGACTGCAGAATTCAGTAAAGAATTCATAAAACAAATTTTATTTCATCAATGATAACTATTTAAGAAATAACATCCAATACAATTATATATCTAATAAATTTTTACTTTTATATAAATTTGTTACAAAACTAACAGGTTGAACAATTTTTTTACAAAAAAATCAAACAAAAAGTAATGGATCGAATAATTTTAGAGAAATTTCTTATGATAGCACTAATTTTTTTTTTATCACAAATGTAGCATTCAAGAGTCAAAATGATTAAAAGTGATTTTATTAAATGGTAAATAAAATTTTATATTGTTAAGGTTAACTAATCTAGACTTATAATTTAAATTTGAGATTGTTTTGGAGGGGATTAGGATTTTAAAAAATAAATAAATAACTAAAGTTTTTTTAAAAAAAGTTTTAAAACAAATTTTTGTATTTCAAAATATTTATAGAAAATTGAAAAAAACGAAACTTGAAATTATTTTTTCTAAAAAGTTTGAATTTAAAAAATGTATAATTCAAAAACTATAAAATATATTTTTTTTACTTTTATTTTTATTTAAATATTTATTTGTATTTATATATCTATAAAGTGAGAGTATGAGGATCTTTTAACACTTTAATTAAACTTCTTCTGATCATTTTCCTATTTAGGAGTTCTTTTGGTGAAAAAACCTATTTTATAATCATTTAAAAGACTTGCCCGTAATTTAAACACCCGAACGTTTATGTATTTTTCATATCCAATATACTCTAGTGAAATTGAAATCAAACCAAGAACCAAATACGTATTCAAGTATCTAAAACAAATCATGCCTCTAAAATTATCTAAAACCAAATTAGTCAAACCAAATCTGAAATTACTTAAATAATTTTATTCAAAATATCCAAAAACTAAGCAACTTGATATTTTATTTAAATTATCTGAAATATTTAAATTTTTTATCTAGGTTATCCAAAATTACCTAAAAATTAAATCTAACCAAAACCAGATTGAATATATAAATTAATAATTCAAATAAAGTAAAATATTAATTCATAATAATAAAGATATTACAACATTAATACTAACCAAAAAATGAATTATTTAATTAAAATATTAATTAGGTATCAGTTACTGTCTTTAATTTTCTGTCAATCAAACATTTAAAATATTTTTTTTTACTAAGCAAACACAATTTCATACCATTTATTTTATAAATTTGCATTCTAAAATGCTTATACGGTTATACCACTGTTATTTTGCTTTTCTTATATTTTACTAAATACGTTTGTCACATTAGAACCCTTATTATGGCTATTCAATAAACATAACATAAATATTACCTTTTATACTACAGAACAGAAATATAAATATTGTTCTACATTTTTAGGAAAAGTAATTTGCTGAGTAAAATATATTTAAAACTTTGCTAGAATAGACGACTTTTTAAAAACCATTTGAACAAAAGTGGTCCAAAGAAAACAACACTTGTGGATATTTACCTACTATATAACAAACCGTTAGGAATAAACATTCAACATGAAAGCTCAATTTGTCAATGGGAGGAGGTCTCTGACTCTAAAGTTGGGATCGTTCTTTACAAATACGAAGCATCTCTAAGATTCTAACATTCATAATCTTCACACTCTTGTCTTATCTCTCACCTCTTGATCAGATGAATTCCCCTGTAAGCAGTTGAAAAATCTTCCATAGTAATCAATAACAAGGCAATATAGTTTTCAAAGAAGGCCAAGCGTCTTCAGCTGCTGGACATGCTCAGACGGTAAAGCGGGTGGCGACCATTCAGATCCCATCATTTCCCCGTCTACATCCTCAACTACATACTCCTACAAATGCCAACATCGAAAGTAATAAAAACATAGAATGATACAAAACATGCTAACAGAAACCGCAAGAAGATGATTTTTTTTTTAAAAAAACTCACCTTTGTTAGCATTCTTTTAGCAAGAATGTGGTAATGGCGTTGCCAAATGCGTTGTCCAACCATGGTTGCAACCAGTACGCTGTAGAATATACCTATAACCGTAAACAATCCGAGAACTACTAACGCCATTATGAAGAGCAATGGCAATCCAGCTTCCCCTGCACCTCCAAGGCAACCACTACATTCACTAACCGCACTTGCACAACCTTCAGTACATGCGGTGCAATCTGCCCACATACAAATAGTACCAGGTAGATGGCAGTCTGTGCATATGCTGCATATCAATGTTTCAATACGTGGTTAAAGTCAACAAGAACCGAAAGATTGTCCACATTATACTTTTGTTTGTGTCTCTGCCCACAGAATTAGAGTAAAATTTATAATCCTCTCACTGCGAGAAACTCTGTATCTGACACTGGAAAGAGAAGGCGGAATATTCTTCAACATATAATCACTCTACTTGTGTTTTTCTAGTTGGAATGAAAGTATCAGAAACTAGTCGCAGGATTTTGGCAACCCTATATATGGGTATCTAGTTTCTAAGCAAGACCAAAAAGATTGCATCTTATCACTCAAGAACCAGAGAAGGCAACACACACACACACACACACAATCAGGTAAGTTATCTGTTATGCAACTCGATCATATGACCAACTGAGGAACAGTTGTAGACAGGAAAATACAGATAATTTTGTTTCTTAAACAAGAAAAAAATGAAGAACAGAAACAAGTGTGGGTTAAGGTTATACCCAGGCTGACAGCAACAGAGACACAATTCACGGCAAGGTTGAGCTAAGTCATTGCGAACTCTACGGTCGTAGCAAGTTATGAAGCATCCAGATAGACCCAGCAGAGCAAAGAATAATAAAGCTCCTGAGCAAAACAAAAATCCTCATGTACACATGTGTAATTCTATAGTAACGAACTTTCATGAGCTGAGTGAACAATATAATTATAATCTTTGACAGTTCATGTCTAACCTCGCAAACCCCCTTAACTTGATCTAAGTCTAAATGACAAAAAAAAAAAAACTTATTTCAGTTCCTACTACTTAGACGCAGTAAGGATATGATCAATGCAAAACGATAACCAGGACATCTGTAAACACAAAGTAGATTTAGCATTTCCATGCATGATGAAAGACGTATTCTAGCAACCAACACTTGGTAGAGGTCGTACTGTAACTACTATATGATCTAGAGTAAAAAAGTTTGGGATTATACCACACATGTAATAAAAGGTGACCTCACTGTCAAAACCCCAAATATGACGAAGCCATGATTGCTGGTAGGTATCTATGAAATAGACCATGTAGGCCAACGCAGCAATTACCTGAGAGAAGATGAAGTCAGTTAGAAAACCTGAAGTTAGATTCATATAACCAAGCGGAAGAAACAATAAGTAATGAAAGGAAAAGAAAGCAGAGATAGAGAAGTGGGAATGAATTTACAAGCTGAACAGCAAGAAAGATGGATAAAATGTCACGAGTAACAAAGAAGCGAAACTTCAAGGTCCTCCATTTCCTATCACCAGCACCATGAACTCTGAGATAATAAGGAGCCTTGCAAGTTGTGCAGTGTGCAAACGCAAAACCTTCCTGCAAAATCAAATGAGGGCCCACTCTGAGATACTGACTAGACAGACAACACCTCTCTTTGAAGAGTTAAAGCAAAAAGTGTATACCTTTATAGCTCTCCAGTGATCCAAGCAATCACGATGTACATACTTTGATGTTCCTTTGCATTTACAAGGTGCAATGAAATCCCTACCTGAGAAAGAGATACAAACAAAATGAAGGACCATGGAGCAAGGAATGAGCTTGAATCAACACAACATCTCTCTCTCTCACTCAGTCTATTGTGTCTCAGTTGCTTGGAGCACTAGGAGAGTTAACATATCAGAATCATTGACG
Source organism: Sinapis alba (assembly GCA_012274485.2). Lineage (NCBI taxonomy): Eukaryota > Viridiplantae > Streptophyta > Magnoliopsida > Brassicales > Brassicaceae > Sinapis > Sinapis alba. The sequence goes on from MU106539.1 coordinate 108,029, forward strand.
ATCTAATCACAAAACCCTCAAAGCATTCAAATTTCAAGACTCTGTTAGTAGACCACAAAACCCTCAAAGCATTCAATTTTTTTTATTAATCCAAACTGAACTTTGATCAAAGCAACGCAACCCATCGAAAGAGATGCGAATCTAGGGGACATTACCGTCAGACTCAAGGCAGATTCGGCACTGAATCTGTTCACCATGTCCCGCCTCGAGATCGATCTCGGAAGGATCCACCATCGGTGACGGCGGAACCAACGGCGACAATTCCAATTCGTCCGCCATCAGAATGTAAAACCCAAAGAGAAGGGAGAGTTTGGTATTTCGTTTTTGTTTGTTTTATGTTGGTTAGGTGCTTTGTTGCCGTTAATCAAGTAATTGTGATGTGACCCGGCACCGCTTCTTCGCCGGCAGAAAGTACAACAATGACCTTTTTGCCCTTCTATATATCATGCAACTTCACATTAATAATTAAATAACTGATTATTATGGTAATTAAGATTCTAGCCACTTGGGCCTCACATTACTTCATATAACAACTTATCTTTTATCTGGACCTCGTATGCACCCATCACCGGGCCTGACCCGGATCTGATGTGTCTCTCTCAATATTAAAATTTCAGCGTTCACAAATCGCGATTAGCTTACTGAACCGCAAAATTAAGCTCAAACGCGCGATAGAGGTTAACAAACAGCCCAATCGAACACATTCTCCACAACAAAACCGAGGAGCTCCTTCTGTTCTGTTCTGTTCTGCAATGGCGAAAACCCTAGACAAATCCAACAAGCGCAAATTCGTCAAATCCAAGAACACCAACAACAAGAAGCAGAAGATCAACCAACCCGAATCCTCAACAACGCCGTACTCCACTTCCAGCTCGAGCTCCGACTCCAGCGATTCCGAATCGGAGCAAGAATTCGACCCGGAAGAGCTCCGGGAGCTTCTAACACCCTATTCCAAGGAACAGCTCGTCGATCTCATCTGCTCCGCTTCACGGATCGGCTCCTCCATCTACTCCGCCGTCGTAGAAGCCGCCGACCGTGACGTCACCCACAGGAAAATCTTCGTCTACGGTCTTCCGTGGGAGACGACTCGCGACACTCTCTTCGGAGTCTTCGAAGACTACGGAGAGATTGAAGAGTGCACCGTTGTGATAGATAAGGTCACGGGTAAAGCTAAAGGCTTCGGATTTGTCACGTTTAAGTCGAGGAAAGGAGCTAAAGAGGCGCTTAAGGAGCCCAAGAAGAGGATTCTTAATAGAACTGCCACGTGCCAGCTGGCTGCTATGGGGCCTGCTGGTTCCGGGAAGGGGCAAGAGCAGGCTGGTCCGGTGAAAATAAGTTTGGGACAGTCTCAGCAACAGCAGGTGTTTAACGTTGGTGGTGGAATGGCTGCGTCTCCGTTTATGATTGGGAGCCAATACCATCCGGTTTATGGAGCTGGAATGATGGGGAATCCAGCTTTAGCAGGTGGTGGTGGAGGCTACATGTATCCGATGTTGGCGGGTCAGATGGGTGGGATTGGTGAGTTATCAGCACTTGGGTCTTACTTTGGAGGTCAGAGTCTTCCTACTGCTTATCCTGATTCCGACACCACCGGGATAAGAGGGAGTGGTAAAGATTCGGATGCTGGTGGTGGCTCGTTTAATGGCTACTCAAACTACTCATGGTACGTTCACTTGTAACATCTAGTGTTTTTTTTTGCTTATATTCTGGTTTGAATGTGAGTTTCTTAGGTATTAGGCTCTTAATAAGCAGATAAGATTGGTTAAGGCTTTGTGGTAGGAATGATTTTCAGCTGACATGGTGACAGGAATGATTATTTTTCAAATTAGGTTGTTGAGGTAGGTTAGCATTGTCATTTACGGTCTTAATGAATCTTACTTGGAGGACTGTTTTTCAAGATTTCATGACAAGATGATGTGTCACACGACCAAGCTTTTGTTTTCTTTATTTTCTTACCTCTTGGTTTTGGTTTTCCTTTATAGTTTCTGGTTTTATAATCTTTGTTAGTGCCATTTAATTT